>JAOTOM010004318.1:0-37500 GCA_034440615.1 Ashinkailepas kermadecensis | reverse complement strand
GCCACAAATCGGTCGGGATGGCCCCCCTATCGTCTTTCTAACCTATCCTGCCCGGGGTCATATAGGGAGACCCACAAATCCCCTGCCTGTCCTATCCTTGGGGGGCTTACGGAACGCCAAACTTCATCTTCCTTGCCTGTGCCATAATCGAGAGGCCTAGGCCTACTGGAATAGCTGAGACGGGGAAGGAATACCAACCTGGCCGTTTTTGGCTGTTACCTAAACTGTGCGCACAGATTCATCCCGACCCAAAATTGGGTGCCGCTGCCTTGCGAGCTTACCCATGGACCCCGTCGGGTCTGACCACCCTCGGGATGCCCTTCCGCGCTCTGTGATCACCAGGCCGGAGGGATTTGCGGCCTAGAATTACTCAAGTTATCCAGCTGCCCTGTGAAATGTCCAGTCTTTCCGGCACGCATTCCCAGGGGTTAAACCAACAGTGTTTCGTCATTTCCCGTCTTCTATCAACCATCCTCCGTCTCCTCCGAAGAGAAGAGGGCGGAGACTACTCGTAGCTCACGTTTGGGCCCATGTAATTTATCGCCCGTGGAAGAGCGGCTTGCAAACCGTCTCCTCGCTAAAATGCGTAAGTCGTCTCACGTTTTTCCGTCACAGACGGTAGTCGGGTTCGTCCTGTCCTGTCTTGCCGGCTAGCTTTTACATTAAGTAACGGACGAACCCGGAATTAACTCCCTGTTAAATCCCTCATTCGCACCTAGTACGTTTGGCCACTTAATGGTAAGTGCATTGTTCGCTCCTCAGCGGCATCAACTTAAGACTTTTGGACCTCCGAATGTTTACCCGGCCTCAGCATTCAAGGGTAATACATGTGTAGTCGCTGGATCCGAATTCCAAACACGTATGACCGATTTCAAGTTCACACCGCGCGGGCGGACCGCACGTCCGCCCTCGGCCAGCTTTATTCTCACTCTCCCCGCGGCCGGGGTATTTCGGCGCGAAACCAACAAGCCAATGGGAAGGCACGCGTCGCCAAGGCGACGCGCGGAACCATGACGTCACCCATCTACATGACGTCACCCTATAAACCTTGAAAAAAGGAGTGCACACGCACTCAACGCTCACGACCAAGACATGACGTCGGAGGAAATGGCACACGATGTATCGCCACGCTGTTCGAACTATCGCCACAAGTGGTCGTCAGCAGCATGGCAACGGGTTTATCCGCAACACAAAGACTGATGTCACGACTGCGCAAGACCGTCGCAAGTCTTAATAGGGTACGCACTATATTTCAGCACAAGGCATCTAGCACTCGCCATAGGCGCCCCAACGACTGAAGCGTTCCACAATCCGCACAGACATTACACAGTTTCACAATGTGGTGTAGACCCGAAACAAACCGCCCATCCACTAACGCATCCCCGGCGGGATCCTCATTTTCCGCACGACGCTAGTTATAACAATTGGTACACTAGCATCTTATTCTACATCGCGCAACCAGGTGCTCACATCACACACGTTTTACACTGTAACCAGCGGCTGTTCTAACAACAATTCGTACACTAGCGTCTTAATCTAACATCGCGCAACCTCACATCATACACACGTTTACACTGTAACTAACGACTATTCTAACAACACCCAAACCAGGAGCTCGCTTAACCCGACTCGATCGTCGCAACACAGTTGGCGGTACACTCGGGGGAAGTCCAGGCCCGGGGTCATCTGTCTCTGACCCCACTCCATCCACGGATGGGACATCAGGGCATTCTATTCCTAAGCTAACCGCAGTGCCCATCAACGCCGGTTCTCTCCTGACAGCGGGCCACCCACCCTTCTTCCCTCAGAACGAAAGTTGCTTGGGTGCGACCCAGATCGCCGCTGTTACTGTCGGCACCACCAGTCGCTAACGCATCCGCGCCGAGATCCCCACTTTCCCCAACGACGCGAGTTCCGAGAGCGGTGCTTCCGGAGGAAGGATGTGAACCCCCTTCGCCTCCAGATTCCAGCACGCCAGGTCGGAATATGCCACATCGAACGGGTGGTGCGGGTGACCCAACCCTGGACGCCGGGGCCAGCGGCTCACCGACGCCCTGCCTCTCATCATCCACACTCAAGCCACGTCCTGCTGGTGTGTCTGTTACACCAGCTGTACATCCAGGGACTGCATCCCTGGTCACCTGAGCGGTCGTTGGTTGCAGTCTGTCATGATGCACTAGAATCGCCTGTCTCCTCCCGTGCAGACGTATCCGATAATTAACATCACCCACTCGGTTTCTCTCCAGGTCCCTTTGTCCCTTCCGGGATCACATCCTGCCAGCTTACTCCTCACGGCCTTTGACTGGGTCTGGGTCCCCCATAACCCCTCGGGTGAACCCACGAGTTTCCCGAATACCTCCCACGCACTTCTGGCACGTGCTCCTGGCAGCCGCACTTCGGCCACCTAACATCTCGCTTGTCACAGTTATATCTCATGTGACCAGGCTGGCCACAGGCGTAACACTTTCGCGGCCCACACACAGGTCCACTAGACCTGATTCTAGTCTGAACACGGATCTCTAGTTCGGCTACCCTCCTCTCATAGTCGTCTAAAAATATTTGCACCAAGCCATCTCCGTCGAAACTTGGCATACCAACAATCGCAAACCTGGGTTCCATTCTGCTAGTACCTACTGGGCTTCCACTAGAGACCTGTGAACACGGCTTATACTCATCACTCGACACCTCCAATATCCAAACGCATCTGGCTCGACTGCATCATTGAACGACATATATTCCTCGCCTTGACAAGGCACTCACGGTTCCGACGCTGAAAATCGCCCCTTGCTAGCGATGAGCCATGTCTCTGTCAGCTGGCGCGTAGACGAGCACTGGAGACACCTTGCTGCAGCCTGCCGTTGCTAGGCGACAGCAGCACCCTCACCAAACTTTACCTGGCCGGGTCGCCATCTTGCCATGTCCGTGCACCTTCGCGACTCCAGTCAGCTGCCGCGCAACGAGCACTGAAGGTGCTTTGCTGCATTCTACCGTTGCTAGGCGACAGCAGCACCCTCACCCAACTTTACCTGGCCGGGTCGCCATCTTGCCATGGCCGTGCACCTTCGCGACTCCAGTCAGGTGCCGCGCAACGAGCACTGAAGGTGCTTTGCTGCAGTCTACCGTTGCTAGGCGACAGAAGCACCATCACCCGACTCTTTATCCGGCTGGGCCGCCATCTTCCCATGGCCGTTCATCTTGTTTGCGACTCCCCAACTCATCTCTTGCACGCCATCTTCTTGTGTAAGGGGCTGTACTCGCGCGTCACACCGAGTCAAGTCATAAGTGTCACTACGCATCGTTACGACAGGCTTCCGACGACTCAAATCCTCCGCTCCTCAGTCCGCCACAACACTCAATCGAGTCATCTGGCTCCCGTCGTGCGAGTCAGACGATCCGAAAGCTGTCAATCCCACCGCCGCCGCCAATGTAGTCGCTGGGTCCGAATTCCAAACACGTATGACCGATTTCAAGTTCACACCGCGCGGGCGGACCGCACGTCCGTCCTCGGCCAGCTTTATTCTCACTCTCCCCGCGGCCGGGGTATTTTGGCGCGAAACCAACAAGCCAATGGGAAGGCACGCGTCGCCAATGCGACGCGCGGGACCATGACGTCACCCGTCTACACATGCACTGACAGGTGCGAGGCCTGAGGGCGAGTTTCCAGCGATTTCCCGGTAAACGTTGTTTCCCCATCATGACTGCTTTGCAATATGTCATGGACATTTGCCGTGGTGAGGAGTTCACATAACCATACATATGGTGCCAAAGGTATGCCGTGAATGTACAACTTATTCATCTGGTAGCAGCACTTAAAGGGAGGTGCCGCGTCTCGGGCCAGGCTAGGTCGACCTGGGTCAGCGACACTACAAGGTCAACTTTCAACTTTGTGTTCCCTTTAGCAACCGGTAATGTGCTGAAGGACTCTGTATCACCGTGACGCAATGCAGTTGACAAAAAGGCGATACAAGGGAGCGTGGGCAACCTCGTGTCGGGTCACGGGGTTTGTTTTTAGTCATAGTTTGCTACTTGCTCGCTTAAAAGTCTCTGGCATATCGCGGCGTGACATAAAACGCACACAACCTTCAACAGGGTCCTCTATAATTAATTAATACAACGAAGAATGGCTCTTAGATGCTCCTGAGTTTTAGACATTGCGTGTAAAGAAAATATACGACCTTCAATATACCAAGAGGTGTTGAGTTGACATCAAAAGTAACGTTAAGGATTATACTTTATTGCTCAACGTTTCGGCCAGGGGCCATCGTCAGGAGTGATAAGAAAATGTCAACCTTAACAATTGAAAACAAATTGCCAATTCAACTAAAATCGTCAACAATTGCCAACAATTCACACAAAAAATTGAAAAAATTGCCCTTTTTCAATTGTTAAGCTTGACATTTTCTTATCACTCCTGACGATGGCCCCTGGCCGAAACGTTGAGTAATAAAGTATAATCCGTAACGCTACTTTTGATGTCAACTCAGCACCTCCTGGTATATTGAATGTCGTATATTTTCTTTACACGCAATCTCTATAATTTTCTTGAGTCTCAAGTCCATTCCTTTCTAAGTGGAATGTTATCCCCGGTTCCATATATAAATCAGCTTCCTAGGTTCAGTTGCTCTGTACTATTACCCCGTACCATTCAAAGCAGGTGGAACTCCCGTAGACACGTGGTGCTATGGTTTAGTGACCCAGTGCCCGGGGAGAATTCACGAGTTTACCAAAGTTAGCGGTTTCTGCCACATCACTTCCCAAGGTCAAGGACCCTCGGCTCGGCGCCTTCGACCGGGTGACATGTTTGATTTCGGAACAGGTGTTTGGCGTTTGATTGGAGCGAGAGAGCGAGAGAGCGAGAGAGCGAGAGAGCGAGAGAGCGAGAGAGCGAGAGAGAGAGCGAGAGAGAGAGCGAGAGCGAGAGCGAGAGCGAGAGAGAGAGAGAGAGAGAGAGAGAGAGAGAGAGAGAGAGAGAGCGAGAGAGAGAGCGAGAGCGAGAGAGAGAGCGAGAGACGAGAGACGAGAGACAGAGAGAGAGAGAGAGGCGAGAGCGAGAGGGAGAGACGAGAGACGAGAGAGACGAGAGAGAGAGAGAGAGACGGAGAGAGAGAGAGGAGAGAGAGAGACGAGAGAGAGAGAGAGAGAGAGAGAGAGAGAGAGAGAGAGAGAGAGAGAGAGAGAGAGAGAGAGAGAGAGAGAGAGAGAGAGAGAGAGAGAGTGCTTCGTGTGATTTTCTACTCTTTCTAATTTCTACTTAGCATGGTGTTTTTTATTTTTTCCCCTTTAGTTTTCTTATCAGCATAAATTAGCATAAGTTATTTGGGGGGCCCAAATCAACATGGGGGGGGGGGAGGGGGCAAGATCAACATTGGTGAGGCCATGGCCCCCACAAAAGGATACAAATCGACGCCCCTGCTTCAAACACTTTTGCTTACTTTCCTATGTCTGTGTACTTCAACAACTGTGCCTGGCTCAAGCTGTCTCGGCTTGGATTTACATTATTACCGTTTTGTTGTCAATATATATTTAGGTACTCCAGGACTCGCAAGTCCATCTCCAGGACTTGCGAACGGCTTTACCGCACAGCGGCGGCAACGGCAGTGACACGCGTTACTGCCGCGGAATCCTGTCTCTTTTTCGTCCTCTGTCCTATTGAAGGTTGGCCCAGTTTATGTGGTGGTGTGGGGTCAGACGTGCCTCTGAATTCTTGATCAGGGGCACCTCTCAACACTTTGCTGGTGGCAAGTTGCCACAGATTTGCATATGCGCAGTACGGCTTGTATTGTAGAGTGATGAGTTGCAATGCTTAACGATCGTAGAGGCAGTCAACAATATAACAAACATACACGAGCGTACATACTATGTATCGCAGTAACGGACACGTCACACACTCAAACGGTTGCTGTTGTTGTTGAATTTGGCCAGCCTGCCACTGCGTACGGTGATGTCGACTGTTGCTCTGAGAGTGTGTTTGTGCAATGTTGAGAGGTAGGGTAAGCTGTTGCGAGGAATATTGGAGTAAAGAGAGTAGACGGGAGGATTCGTAAACTTGACCCGCAGGGAGTCGGCTGGAAGCGTAGTTGAAGGTTGTCTTGGGGATAGTTGAGTATAGATGAGTAAAGTTGAAGTGAAATGAAGATATCTGAAGTTGTAGAGTTGTTGACGGACCGTAGATGATGAAGTAGTGACGAGTTGCCGGTCCGGACGATGCCAGTTCGGGGACGGGGTATGAGGTGTAGAGGGTGGGTTGGGAACTGGACGTCGCCACAGAACAGTGAACATTGAAACAGCAGATCATACATACACTTTGTGGAACTTTGTTTGTTCTGTTTGTTTTCTTTCGAGTGCGTTTTGTTTTCTTTTCTCTTGTCTTTCTTATCGTACATTGTGTATTTTTTTATAAGTTTTTATACGTGTTTTCTGTTCTTTTTTAACTTATCTTTTCATTTTTTCGTTCCTTCTTTTTATCACAGGTCATGGGTAATGCGTGTAGTTGAAAGGAAGTGGAAGATATGTTCGTGTAATGTTGGATGGTCGTTGTTGAGGAGAGTGGTGATATTTAGTGGGCCATGCTGTTTGTGGTGGAGTAGTTTGTGATATGTTGTCTCTCGTTGGTGTACTTGGTGCAGTGGATGAGTATGTGTTTGATGGTAGCTGGCTGGTGACGTGGTGCATTGTGGTCGTGGAAGTTGAAGTATGATGTAGGAGTGAGATTTGTGTGTCCGATGTGTACGCGTGTCAGTGCGCGTTCCTTAGGTCCGTCGTTTTGATTGACAGTGATCCAGTGTTCGTATTTAGGATGTATTTCGTGAAGTTGTGTTCTTGCGGTGTCCCATGTTTGTTCAATGTGTTTATTGATTGCCTAGCGAATGTGGGGTAATAGTTAGGTTGTGAGTAGGGGCAATGTGTGGTTTGAAGTAGTGTTCTGGCTAAGTTTGCTTCGGTGTCTGCGTGGTCGTTGCCGTGTATGTTTGCATGGCTTGGAATCCAAAAGTGGTGGTTGGAGTTGTGTTTTTTTTTTTTTTTGTGTTTGTTTTTTTGGAATGCGATTATGTTTGGAAGTGTGACTGGTAAGGCATTATTCTTTGTATCGCTGATTTGGCATCCGTGTCTATGATGTACTCCATTTTCGTGTTGTAAATAGTTGTGTAGGCCGAGAAAGTTGCATCTAGTTCTGCGGTGTATGTGGATGCTGTGTCCGGCAGACGGGCACGTAACATGACTCGGTGCGGTACCATACCGGAGCACAGCACCGCCGATGTCCCCGTCTGATGTGGGGTGTGATTTGGAGCCATCGGTGCAGATGGTGTTGTAATTTTGGTATCGTGATATGATTGCCGAAAGAGTTGCTGTATTAGTACGTCTGTGCAGGTGTGCTTTGGTTTGTGTATAAGAAAGTGCGTTGTGGGTGTTTAGTGTTTCCACCACACGGTGGGTGGTGAGAATGGTTGGAGGGGATGGGGAGGAGAGTTATTTATAGGTTGTGCCCGTGTAGTTGTATGCGGCATCTTATTGTTGTCTTCGGTGGTGGTACTTTCATAAGTTGGTGTTTGCGTTTGGTGCGAATTTTGAGCGCTTGTGCACATGGTACAAGTACAACCGCAACTCATGAGTTGTTTTGTAATGGTGCCTAAAAAGTGCTTCTACGCGTCTGTGTTGTAGTTGTGGTGTGTGGCTGTAAATGTGGAGTGCGTGTGATGTTGAGGTTCTGAAAGCTCTTGCGGAAATTCTGAGACATTGGATTTGAATTCTGTCCAACATTCGGAGATTTGAGAGAGAGGGCGTTTTCGAAAAGTGGGGATCCGTATTCCAGGATCGGCCGAATGATTGATTTGCATAGTGTCATTAGTGTATTTCGGCCAGATCCCAAAGATGTGCCGGATAATGCTCGTAACAGGTTTACTATTTTTGATGTGCGTTTTTCGATGTTTAGGATGTGTGGCCAAAAGGTGAGTCGTGGTTCTAATGTGATGTCTAAGAATGTTACCGTCCTCACGAAGGATATGAGTGGGTGGCCTAATTTAAGCGGTTGTAAATATGTGGGTCATTTGTAGCCGAAAAGAATGCATTTGGATTTGTGTGGTGCAATGTGTAAGTTTAGTAATGAGTTTGTTGTGTAGTTCAGTAAGTGCTCGTTGTAGTGTTGTTAGTGCGTAAGCTCATGTTTTGTTTGGTGTCCATAGTACGTCGACCCCGCCCTTCCAGCCCGCGGATGCGCAGGCCATCCAGTGCACGTGTTCACGTGTTAAACACGTGTTTAATATCCCCTTTGGATCCCGATGGGAGGAGTATGACTCCATGTCCCCTGGATCCGGCACTAGCGCAGGCTTCCTCAGAAAACACGTGCATCAGAGATATTCCATCCTGTATTATTATATACCTGTATACACCATAACTATTCGATATTTGCATTGGTTGCAACAGCCAACTACATAAGGCGTGTAAGTCAATAGAGGAATACTGACATTTGGTGTTGTACTGTGCAGTCACAATCCACGCTTGGTACAAAATCCATTCAACGAGGCCACATAGCAAAGTGCTGTCGACAACCAGTCAAACCGTCGACACCGCTAAAGTTGTAAACATCTGCGTTCACGAAAACATCGATGATTCCTCCACACTGCCTGTACGGCAATAACGAAGAATAACTCTCCCCATACTGAAAGCGTCCGACATGTTGGAGCACACTTTTCTAGGCAATTTAAATGAGACAATAATGCTGTTTTCACAGTGCAGGACTAAAATAACGGCTTCTCGTCAGGCGCGAGATGTCGAAACGAGAAGGTACAGAAGGTGTCAGATTTGCCACAGAAACCATGTTGCTAGATATCGTTTAAGTCCTTCAAACTCAAATTTGAGCCAATAGCGTACTTATTACAAGTACGTTTGTCATTCTAAGGGAGACACATAATATAGGAATACCTATATTACCGATAACGACAAGAATACCATGCTGAAGTTAGTGCGGTTATTGCAGTAGGTGTTCCGCACTTGACACCAATTCGCACCAATTCGACACCAATTCGACCTTTAACGCTATACCTATGGTTATATCTTAAAACGGATTCCAAGCCTAATTCGGGAACACCACGCAGTTCTGCAAACCATTTTGCGACTCCCCTAACGAGTCTTCAGAAGTGAAGACTAGGAAGCGGCTGCACCGGTGCAAAGAACTTCGCCGTTAATGTTGCGGATTTCAGCACCATGGAAATAATAATGCGGCAAAATTTATCATTTAAGAGCTTAGGAAGGATACGATTTCCAAGCACATGAAAGTGCAAATTATAACGACAAGCTATGTGGCTGAGGCAGGATAGTGCATTGTGCATTGTGGCAAAATGAGGAAATAACCCAGCACTTGTAATTTATAATTAATTTTGTTTGCATATTTAGCTCACCAGCAACATTGGTAACCTTAGAGAACCTCATACCTGTCTTGCGCTTCAAGAATATATGACATGCAGATAGTTTTAACGTTCAGCGAGCCGTAAATTTTTGAGAACATGCGTTTGGTTCTGGTAACAGATTTTAAGTCTATGGTAAATACCTATGTAATCCTATCTTACCCACATCTCGCACAGCATCCACATTAGATAGCGAGCACTCGCCCAATAAAGAAGCAGCCTTGGAAAAAAACCAGAAATTGCACAGGACAGATCACTATACAACATGCCATAGAAAACAGGAACGCAAACAGACGCTGCAAAAGGCCAGACCACATTCGGTTACCAGTGGTTGATGGCGTACAGCTACTCCAAAGGGACAAGGGACAACGATGGGCTACTCCAAAGGGACAACAATGGGCACAGAGCACATTACATGCGTAGGGAGCAAGAAGTGCAGGCTCAAACCAACGCCCTATGCAGTAGAAACTGCAATGTTTGCAAATTGTATTCCTCTTTTACTGGGATTACAAACTAATGCTAAATGCAATGCTTAAGTACTATAATTGCACCCCATTCTTCGGAATGGTTTTCGTAATCGTACTTCCTGACTCCAGGACGATAGCTCCGCAAAACCACAAAAACCGTCAAAAATATGGTTCAAATTTGTTTGTACCACTTGCATCCAGCTACACAAGTACCACCAACCACGGGGCGTTATTGCTCGTGATTCCCTCGGCAGAGGTTTTGGGCCACCCTCCAGCTACCCCCTGAGAGCAGACAGGTAACACCACCAGCCTCGCCTGAGCCCCTGGCCGCTGACAGCCGGCGGATAACACCACCATCCTCGACTGAGCCTATACCCCCCCCCGTCCCAGACCCGGCAGATAACACCACCAGCCTCGACTGAGCCTATACCCCCCCCCCAGACCTGGCAGATAACACCACCTGCCTCGACTGAGCCCATCCCCCACCAAGACCCAGCGGATAACACCACCAGCCTCGACTGCAGACCCGGCGGATAATACCACCAGCCTCGACTGAATTACCGCAAGCTGATGATGGACAAATCAGGCTGGTCATCCGGTCCTGGTGGAATGCGGCGAGACGTCTGACCGGCGAGCAGGAGAGTAGCCGGACAGAGGCGGAGCTCTCAAGGAACCACTGGGAGCACCCAGCAATGCGAACACTGCTTATGTAAAAATACACCGGATGGTTCGTCTGGTGGGTGGTGGCCCCATTAACAATATGCAACTATTGGAGTGGCCGGACCGAATATCGGAGGATGGGCCGAACCCCTCCAAACAGATGAACTCCACCTGCGTGGTGCGGCTAGTGGTAGCAAGTACCTGATGCGGCCATCTGCAGCCAAACAAAAAAAAATAGCAGAAGACATCTTTGGAAGGTTGTGGTAACTTGCTGGTTACGTACAATGTACAATGCCCATGTCAACGCGGGTCTGGTGGCAAAACATATTCGAGTGACATAGGGCAGCCATTCTGCACAACGTCGAACACTAGGACAGAGAAATGGTTAACAGCAAAGTCCAGGAAGAACGCACAATTGTACCGTGATATGTTTGGGAGGTAAGAACTGTATCATGCCGAGTGGCAGAAATAATGCCGTGATATTCACATCAGCTAACGGGTGCCACCCATCGGCCAGCATTGAGCAGCATATTCTGGTCGACAGGGCAACTCTTCTTGTAACTCGGCAACTTTCTCATCCAATTTTGATCTTGGATGAAAAGGATGAGTAGTCATTTCAGGTTTACTTTCCTTTCTTGGAAAGAAGAATGTGCATGTTGTGAAACCTGGAAGTGATCAGTATAGCAACTGATAATCAAAGGAACGACTTCAATTTTAAGAGGAAGTTTCCCGAAAAGTATCTATCAGGCTTCTCGAACTAAAAGATAGCTCTTGGATTCCCATTTCTTCTTGTCATTGCCTATCTCCCCTCTCCAAACACAACACCCACGCAACATCCAACTGAGCTCCTCACCCCAAAAATCACCCTTCAAATCACTCAACCCACATCTACCGACAAGGTCATGGAACCAACGCACAACTCAACGAGAAGACCTAAGAACACAGCCGATTACGCCTCGAACATCCACTGCCCGTCGCAGGGAGAGCTGCGGCGTGCAAGAGCAAACCGTGCAACCGAAACAAACAGCTCCACACACGACAGTCCCCCGCACAACAGTGACCAACACGCAAAAAGGAGGCATCGCACAATCGCAAGAAGAGATTCACGACAGTTAAATTACGTGTGTCGGAAGTCCAGGTATGTTCGTCCGCGGAACACCTGCACCGGGACATGTCAAATATATCGGGTAGTGATCACCAGAAGACGGCACACACCTAATGTGGGCTGCTCGCCGCTCGCCAGCCTGAAGACCATCGACAGCATTCTCCATCATTGGTCAATAACAGACAATATAAAAATACACCAGCATGGTCAGTTGGTTTTCTCCTCGACGGGAGCCACCAGATATGTTGCATTTGATGGCGTTCACGTCGACCACGGCGCCGCCTTCCCGGCGAAGGTGATTGCTGCGTGGACAAACCGCGAGTCATTGCTTCTGCCGGCACAGCATGCGGCCATCGACGGCGGTAACTATTCGAGGTGGTGCTCTTCCCGAGGAAAACGCCAGGGTAGTCCGATCTATCACGAACACACCTCGAAAAACCACAGCCAAGTCGAGGATGCGTCCTGGAAATACCGCGATGCATTTGGCGATGGCTCGGCAGAGATCAACATAATGCGTTGGAAGTCCTCTCGACGGCATGACACGTGAGAGCGTGGCCAAAATTCTCTGGAAACGGCTGGTCGGCCCGGAGGCCTCCACCCGACTGGCTGGCGCAGTTCACGCTCCAGTCCACGTCAGGTGGAGGCTGGCACGCGCGACTGCCACGTCCCAAACTTCTCGGCGCGCACGGGAGCGACCAAACACTCGTCAAGCCGCAACCGGCCCATCCTACCAACACGCGACAGGGCGGCACACTGCTGGCCCCACAGTCGCGGCAGCTGCTCCCTTCCATCACACGTGGACAGCCAGCAGACCCGGATGGCGGTGGCAAACCGCAATCGACCGACGGCGCATCCGCTCCCACACCCACACGGGGGCCAACTTGGCACCGGGGACCGGTGCACACCGTGCCACGGCAGGTGGCACCGGCGACACCGCATGCCGCCCCACAGAACACAGGTTCACTCCCGATGAGGCACATCATTCACCTGATAAGCGACAACGGGGAGCGAATGGTGAACATTGAGTCGACTGAAGCCCTCGCATGGAACGCCATGATTTTCAGCCTCATAAGCTGCTCGGCTTAAGTCTCGCATGTCGGTGCCGTCTGGCCCCGCGGCGAACTCGCAGGCAGAACTCGGCGCCGGGCGTGAGATTAAGCCCGCCACCCGCCCCTATCCGGTCCAACTCAGCCCAATCAGTCAGTCCTGCGAGCAGCCGATCACAACTACCCCCGGCGAGGCCGTGGTAAGTCTCCGTGGAAGAGTTCCGGCGGGCCACTGGCGAGCAGCCACTATCACCGAGACCGGCGGAAACCGTGCTTCTGAACTGGACCTGCTTTGAGACCACATGTAAAGAAAAACTTTGAGTTGGCCATAACCCGGACACTACGAACACTCACTTACCAGCAAGGGCCACCGTCATGCCCATGCACATCTCATGCACTAATATAATTTGACATATGCTTTTTTGGCAATAATCAGCTTAATCAACAAAGCCAACCAGTCACTGTCAGTCATCAACATTCGCAAGATAACCACCATTAGTTGTAACTACTATTTGGCGGAACATTACTCCAAAATGACATGAAAAATGGCAACCACCACTTTCAGAGTTTAGGACACACGAATCGCTTCTGAATGGCGCCAAGTAATCTCCTGTTCTTAATTTACATCCAAGCCAACAACATGTCCATGCTGGGCAGGCGGGGGCAGGGAGTCGTGGCCAGGCCGACGTCTGTGCCCGACATGCCGCCATCTGTGTCCGGCGGACACCGCCGCCAGCGGCCAGCCTCCCACTGACGGAGCGGCCGACGGAGCACCGCTGCCACCCGGCAGCGGCGCAAGTCAGTTGAAAGCCAGACTGTCCTGGAAGTAGGCCAGCGAGAAGAGCGAGAAGCAGCCCACCATGATGCCGATATTCTGCATCAGCAGCACCCGCAGGCCCGCCAGCACGCCCACGCCGCTCGCCTTCTCGGCGGCCTCGTTCATCTCGGGCACCTGCCGGCGACATGTGTGTGTGTGTGTGACGTCACACTCGGGACGGTGACGTCATAGACCCACCGTGGGTGGTGACAGGGGTGAACACTGCCCCTCCACCCCCACCACAAAAAAACGGCGCACAGAGGCCAGTGCAAGGAGGACCCGTGACGCTTTCTGGCTGCAGGTCCTGAAGGAGGTGGGGAAACAGCTTGCACAATGTGATGACTGATGTCAGTCAAACCATAGCTTTAACGAGAACTGTAGCCGAATACAACACCAACCGATTGAATACATACCTTGTTGAAAAAAAACAGTACATTGCACATTTTTTGCTTATTTTGACACCTCCCTGATTTACGGATATCTGTATTAACAATAAAGATAAATACCTAAACTTCAAACCGGTATTGTATAGCACATCACATCACAGGTAAATATTTTCTTTCACAGGTAATTCTTCACAGATATTGTGTTTCAAGATATTTGTGTGAAGCAATTCGGAATGGCGAACACAAGCATGATACTTGTAAACGAGACACTGTTAGGAATGGGGCATGACATGACGGCTTCATAAACACACATCAAGAAGCACGATGTTGATACTTGTTTGGAAATGATATCGATTGAGTGTTCAGGAAGTGGCATGTTCCACTCTATTTCGCGAGAAAAAAAAAATTGCTGCTTCGTCAGCTGGAATAGTCCCACACATGTTGATATCACTTGACCAACCGTCTCATTTGAGATGTCATTGCCAATCACTCACTATTCACCCCCAATTCCGCTTTGATTGTGGGACAAAAGCAAAAATTATCAAACAGCGAGTTGCTAGTCAGGATAAGAACCCAATCAGATAAGAGTTTTACATTTTGGGTTTAAGTGACTTTCGGGGGCAGGCAAGACATACGATCTAAAAAGAAACGGCATCGGTAGATTCAATCAGGCCACATACCATACATCATTGATAAATTATTCACGAACTAGGGTGGAATATAGCACTTGCTGAACATTGAATCGACATCCTTCCCAAAGAAGTATCGACATCGTGCTTCTTGGTGCGTGCTTATGAAGTCTTCATGCCTCGTTTCTAACTGTATCCCGTTTACAAGTATCACACTTTTGTTCACCATAACGGATCCGGGGTCGTGATAACGAACATCCGACAGAGCAATTCCAGGTTAATGGATTACCTATGATGTCCTATATTATACAATGCCAGTTTATAGCATAGGTTTGTAGCTGTATCGTTGATATAGGTATCGCAAAATTAGGTACCTTTCAAAACACGCAACACGGGAACAGTCATATGTAGGCACTTGTCTCAAAATTGGGTTTGCAGAACTTAACAAGATGTTAAATAGTATTACTTCTATGGCAATTTCGACATCCTGCTGTATTCGTTTCGACATCTCACACCTGACAAGAAATCATTACTTTAACACTGCCATACATAGTTGACACAAAGTCACGAATGAAGCATCGGAATGCTTCATTCGTGTGTTCTCTGCATCTACCGACGTATGATATGACTGATGGCATAGTGGGCGGTTCAGATTATGCGAAGCTCTCGCAGTTCAAATCAAGCGTGCTATTCTCGATGCTATGACTGCACATGCTTATGGGTGGGCCATGGCCAGACAGTGGTCGATGGTGTATTAACCACGTCTTAATATAGTATATCAACATGGGACACTATGGAATTGACCCCTCCAATATTGAGCAGCACAATAGCCAACAGCCACTACATAGTATCAATATATACTAACCAACACATAACAGTCCATACATGCATTGCCCCAAAGGGACGCCCATATACAGAATGCACAGCAAAATACGCAACTGACTTCCTTGGAAGAGGACTGAGGTAACATGTATCACTGAATCCAAATTTAGGATGTGCGTTCGTTGGCAAGCTCATATACTGAGGCCCGCGTACCACCAAATCATTGTCACTTTTAACACATACTGTCCTACCAGCATGGTCAGGGGCAGCTAAAGCTGCTAGGTTTAAACTGGGCCATGTTGGGGAAATCAATGCCATCTTCTACACAGGAAGCAATAATGTCTAATGCTGATCCTGCCAGTAAACATCGAAAATAATGTGTTGAAAGGAATATATTTTGCGACACATTCGCAACGTGTCCGACTTAACAGGCAATTCACGCCCCAAAACGATATGCAATCACTGCCTTGAACATCATCGACATCCACTTGCAGTGTTGGTTTCATCGTCTGTGTCTGGCGGAAATGCTAATTTAGCCCTCCGGCGTCATCTAGCTGTAATCGCCTGCTTTTCTGAAATGATGTCAAACAGCGACATTGCATATAATGCATATATTGCATATACTGCTCATGCCCGCATGCCCCCCCCCCCCACCCCCACCGAGTAGTGATACGCCGTCGCGAAGTAAGTTAACAAGCATGTGCCGTAGGGGACGAGTGGTCTAGGGGTAAGATGCTCGTCTCACAATCGAAAGATTGTGGGTTCGTGTCTCACCTGTCGCTGCTCTTCGCCCGCGACCAATCGGCGTGAGAGATTGGCGACGCTATATGACTCAAAAAACCAAAAAATCCAATTAGGGCCTTCTGCATTGTTTCTGCATTGCACACCACGGTCAACGTGTCGTAGAACCAATAACCAACCAAGCATGTCCCGTAGACGCGTTGGGTTGCCGCGGTCACGTTGCGTTCGTGTCTTAAAGTATACCTGACGTTAAGCTATCCGTGACTGCTGCCTTGTCAACTGAGATATTCTTAACCAGGCGTTTCTCATCGCGTACAACTCCAGCGGACTGTGAGCTTTAGGGCGTATCGACCGCGGAACCTTAGGGCGCATCGACCACGGTGATCATATAGGCGCATCGACTGCACTGGTCATATAGCGGGCTGTGACCAGTGCGTGGCATCATGTACCTCAGCCTAGCTGAGCGACACCCACCACCGGCCTCAGCTTCCAGCTTGGCACGGGGACTCGCCGTACCGACCGACCGCTGCTCACCATGTCCACCAGCGATATGTAGAGGAACATGCCCGCCGCCAGCGCGAACACGAACGACGTCGACTCCGTGAAGTCGCCGATCACGATGCCGATCACCAGGCCGACGTAGCAGGTGCAGGCCGACAGGAAGTTGTACACCACCGCCTGCCGCACTGTCATGCCGGCGTCCAGCAGCACCGCGAAATCGCCTGCCATACAACAGCAGGCACATGGTGAGTGACTGTCCCTACCTCTGTCACACAGCAGCCGGGTCAGTGGCTGTCCCTACCTCTGCCACACAGCAGCCGGGTGAGTGGTTGTCCCTACCTGTGCCGCACAGCAGCCGGGTGAGTGGTTGTCCCTACCTCTGCCACACAGCAGCCGGGTGAGTGGTTGTACCTACCTCTGCCACACAGCAGCCGGGTGAGTGGTTGTCCCTACCTCTGCCACACAGCAGCAGGGTGAGTGGTTGTCCCTACCTCTGCCACACAGCAGCCGGGTGAGTGGTTGTCCCTACCTATGCCGTACAGCAGCCGGGTGAGTAGTTGCCCCTACCTCTGGCACACAGCAGCAGGGTGAGTGGTTGTCCCTACCTCTGCCACACAGCAGCCGGGTGAGTGGTTGTCCCTACCTCTGCCACACAGCAGCCGGGTGAGTGGTTGTACCTACCTCCGCCACACAGCAGCCGGGTGAGTGGTTGTCCCTACCTCTGCCACGCGGTGCTGTTTACGATGGTGGCGATGCCGGACAAGCGACGATAAGCGTTGAAGACGCGGCATAGTCGAGTGCGGCTTCGCGTGTACCACCATGGTGCCATTGCCTGTCGTGTTCCACGCACACACACGCACATATTCAGGCACGTATGAAGCGCCACAATAGCCACGGATACCGTACATTCACTAAGTTGCATCGCTGAAATCATTGATGAAGCACGTCGGCCTCGTCTAGTCGAAATGTTGTGTGGTGGCAGCGCCGTCCGCGCCACTGACCCAGCTCGTGAGGCAGCTCCTCGCAGAGCACCGCCAAGCTGATGCTGATGCCAGTCAGGATGCTCTCGCTGAAGGCGGCGCCGATGCTGAGGCCGTCCAAGAAGTTGTGGAAGCCGTCGCCGAAGATGATCATCCAGGCGACGACGGCGATGGGTGACGCCGTGCTGTCGCTCTTGAACTGGATCTCGTGGTCGTGATGGTGATGACTGTGAGGCTTCTGCCGGTGCGGAGGGCGCCAGTCACGTGGTTGTACGCCGACCCTCACGCTCGGCTGCAGGCATTCAGCCCGCACACTCGGCCTACTCGGACGGGCCGCGAACGGGCAGTCGGACGGGTCGGAATGGAGGACGGGACATGGGCGCTTCACTGTTCCCATGCACGGGCGGGTGGAACGACATCCACTCAGTCGGAGGGGTCGGGATGGAGGACGGGACATGGGCGCTGCACTGTACGGGCGGGTGGAACGACATCCACTCAGCAACTCAACACACGGTACACTGTTGTAGACAGGGACGGAGCGTGAGCTGAGCATGGCCGAGGACTCAGCTCCCAATCACACATAGGGTGACAGTCGACCCCCGCCCCGGCTACCTGACCGTGGTCACCACTCCTCGCCACAGACCACTGACCCTGGCCCGGCCACCCGCCTCCTCCACCTGGCCGAACATGGTCCTGACCGTGGTCATCAATCCCCGCCACAGACCGCTGACCATGGTCCCGGCCACTCACCTCCTCCACCTGGCCGAACATGGCCCTGACCGGCTCCTGGTGTGACTGGCACACCACGGCCACATCTGTCGGCGACGTCAGCGAGAAGGCCGTGTCGCCGCCGGACGGACTGTTGCACGAGCCGGTGCTGGGATCTTCCGGCGCCGGCGGAGGCGTCAGCGTCCCAGCCGGCAGCAGGTTGCGCCGACGAGCCACGCGACGCTAGGGGAAGACGATCACACCGTGAGTGGCACACTGCCGCTAGGGGTGACGATCACACCGTGAGTGGCACACTGCCGCTAGGGGAGACGATCACACCGTGAGTGGCACACTGCCGCTAGGGGAGACGACCACCCCGTGAGTGGCACACTGCCGCTAGGGGAGACGATCACACCGTGAGTGGCACACTGCCGCTAGGGGAGACGATCACACCGTGAGTGGCACACTGCCGCTAGGGGAGACGATCACACCGAGAGTGGCACACTGCCGCTAGGGGAGACGATCACACCGTGAGTGGCACACTGCCGCTAGGGGAGACGATCACACCGTGAGTGGCACACTGCCGCTAGGGGAGACGATCACACCGTGAGTGGCACACTGCCGCTAGGAGAGACGATCACACCGTGAGTGGCACACTGCCGCTAGGGGAGACGATCACACCACCGTGAGTGGCACACTGCCGCTAGGGGAGACGATCACACCGTGAGTGGCACACTGCCGCTAGGGGAGACGATCACACCGTGAGTGGCACACTGCCGCTAGGGGACACGATCACACCGTGAGTGGCACACTGCCGCTAGGGGAGACGATCCACCGCGTGAGTGGCACACTGCCGCTAGGGGAGACGATCACACCGTGAGTGGCACACTGCCGCTAGGGGAGACGATCACACCGTGAGTGGCACACTGCCGCTAGGGGAGACGACCACACCGTGAGTGGCACACTGCCGCTAGGGGAGACGATCACACCGTGAGTGGCACACTGCCGCTAGGGGAGACGACCACCCCGTGAGTGGCACACTGCCGCTAGGGGAGACGATCACACCGTGAGTGGCACACTGACGCTAGGAGAGACACACACCGTGAGTGGCACTCCGCTAGGGAGACAACCACACCGTGAGTGGGGAAGACAACCACACCGTGAGTTGGTTATTGGTTTTACGACAATCGACCGTTGAGTCATATAGCGTCGCCAAAGTCCCTCACACGCCGATGGTCGCGGGCGACAAGCGACACCGTGAGTGGGGAGACAACCAAAACGTTCGAGTGGGGGACGAGCAACTTACACCGTGAGTGGGCCCGACAACCACACCGTGAGTGGGGGAGACAACCACACCGCGGGTGGGAGACAACCACACCATGAGTGGGGGAGACAACCAAACCGTGAGTGGGGGAGACAACCACACCGCGGGTGGGAGACAACCACACCGTGAGTGGGGGAGACAACCACACCGCGGGTGGGGGAGACAACCACACCGCGGGTGGGGGAGACAACCACACCGCCGGTGGGGGAGACAACCACACCGTGAGTGGGGGAGACAACCACACCGCGGGTGGGGGAGACAACCACACCGCCGGTGGGGGAGACAACCACACCGTGAGTGGGGGAGACAACCACACCGCCGGTGGGGGAGACGATCACACCGCGGGTGGAGGAGACAACCACACCGCGGGTGTCACACCGTCGCTGAGGGAGGCAACCGCGTTGTGACGGGTGTCGCGTAGCGGACATGTCAGCTGATTTTGTACCTGACGCTGGACGCTTCCAGTTATGGCCACACCTTGCACGGGCCGGCTAGGTAACACTCAGACTCTGGAGCCCGAGCACGCTGTAGCGATAGCATACAGCTGCAACACTGGATGCGATACAGCAGGTCTATTATCCCATCAATCTTCCGTGAACGTGATGTGGCATTGGCAAAGGCACCTTCATTTCCATCTACTTCGAACTTCAACAATTTACTACTTGAAACCTAAAATAGGTGCATGCTGTGTGAGGGAAGAAGAGCCTTGGGTTATTTTGCAACGCATTCAACTGCAAGATCATATAGCGTCGCCAACTTCTCACGAGATTGGTCGCGGGTGGACTCGGTAATCCCGCCGGTCGCGGGATTCGAACCGACGATCTTGCGATCAAGCATCCAACACCCTACCAACCGAGCTACCGCGGCCCCACGCTGGGTGAGGGCAAACATAGCGAACGTCACAAGCGATTGAACGCCATTAGACATACGCTGGCACGATCGAATAAAATGTCAGATTATGGAGAAAAATAATGCCATGCAGCGGGCCCAGCAATGTACATTCAATCCGTCGGTCATCCGCACTGACCTTCTTGAAGTCCAGCGATATTTTCATCCCCCGCTCCAGCATGAAGAAGAACCAAGCGCCTGCCAGAACGTAGAGAGCCGTGCTGAGGTACTCGTGGCCGCCACCCTCCACCACCAGATCGAAAGCCTGAAGACGAGGTCAGGTCACCATAGGTCGTCGCCGGCCGAACGTCGCGCGGAACGATGTCAATAAACGCAAACCAGGATACCGACACGACCCGACTTGGACCGGATTCGCAGAGTGCAATTGTGTGTGTGGCCAAGTGGTCACATGACATGACCCACTCTCGGCTGGGAGAGATGCCGGAATCGGGAGTTCAGACCCACGCGTCTTCACCAACTGTTTCGATAGATACCCACCGCCAGGCACTGGCGGATCTAGCCCACCGGTTTGGGTGGGCTAGATATAAACGCGCCTATTAAAGGATAAATTCAATGAGAGGGTAACATCTGAGGCACCACATGGAGAACGGATCACCTGAGGAAACACATGGAGAAAGGAACACATGAGGAACCAGGTGGTGAGATGATCACATGAGGCACCACATGGAGAAAGCATCACTCGATGTAACCGCTGGTGGTTCACCTGAGGAACCACATGGAGAAAGCATCATCCGAGGCACCAGCTGGTGGATCACCTGAGGAACTAGGTGGAAGATCACCTCAGGAACCAGGTGGCGGGAGACTCACCTGAGGAATCAGGTGGAATATTACCTCAGGAACCAGGTGGCGGGAGACTCACCTGAGGAATCAGGTGGAAGAGCGCACTGGACGTCAGGGAGCCGACGGCCAGTCCGATGAGCCCCGGCATCAGCCGTTCAAAGCAAGCGCGGCCGAGCAGAGGCAGCAGCAGCACGGCGAAGATGGACGACAGGCTGATGACGGTGACGAACAGCATGCCGTAGCCCCACACTGCAACGGCGAGGTGGCCGTGCAGCACGCAGTGTCGAGCGAACACACCATACGCCACACCGCACACTGTGTAGGGCGAGCCGTGGCGGCCTTCAGACGATAGCCGCTTGATGACACGACACATCTCCGCCGAGACAGCACGACGACGAAGCACTGTGCTGCCTGTAATCCGCCGCACGGTGTGCGGTCTGTTGCGATGTATCGCGCGCGTACACCACGCAGAGCGCTACGTCGCAGACTCAGCCCACGTGCACGTGTGTGCACGGCTGGAGATCCCGGGCGGGTCCGGGCGGTCGCGACCCACCCGGGATCTGATGATGGAGTTTTGCACCCCGCTAATGTTAATTTGTCATTCTCCCCATTCAATCTGAAAATACGTCTTGAAATTTAGGATTTGGACTTCCCTGACTTCGTGAGAGATCTGCAGACCTGTGTGTGTGTGTGTGTGTGTGTGTGACACGAAAACGGCGATGGCTACGGCCATTACCGAGACCTTCGTCAGGGACTACACTGACATACCCAACGCAAATCAACTCAGAGTTTATCATATATCAGACATGTGATCAAACATCGTTTTCGTAGACTAGGTCACAGGAGACGAATGTTCAGCCGGCGCGTCGCTGCGGGCGATTTCATGCGCACACGCGGCCGAATATAGGACGTAATGCCAATACATGGAGATTGGCGTTTTATGACTTACTGCACACTGAGAGCTTGCTACACATCCGAGCACAAAGCCGTCGACTCAGCATATGCAGAGAGCGGCCCGACTCAATCGAATCAAAGCACAATCGGTCAGGCCAGTGACGCAACATAACATGCACCGTCCGCGGCCGGCCGTCCACCGGAAGCGGCACCCCGTGCTGGGCCTGCCCCTACGGCGTAGCCGGCCGGTAACGGTACTGACGTGTCACCAGCGACACCGCAGGACGACCAGTCTGCTCGTCAGGTAAACAAACCTGGCGGCGGCAGCACTCGTCACGATAAGGCCGGGCGCCGGGACTGGTGGTCAGTTGGCCAATATTGGCAGCGGCAGTACAGGCCACAAGGGCGGGCGCCGAGACCGGTGGTCAGCTGGTCAATATTGGCAGCGGCAGTACAGGCCATAAGGGCGGGCGCCGAGACCGGTGGTCAGCTGGTCAATATTGGCAGCGGCAGTACAGGCCACAAGGGCGGGCGCCGAGACCGGTGGTCAGCTGGTCAATATTGGCAGCGGCAGTACACGCCACAAGGCCGGGCGCCGAGACCGGTGGTCAGCTGGTCAATATTGCCTTTACAACTCGTCGACTTTTGGACCACATTGTGTCGCCAAACGCGTTATAAGGGCCGACAACAGCCGCGGGGCCAATGGAAAAAAAATGCTGCATGCCGCTCCATTCTCCCATGGCGACCCCGCAGACGAGTACGTACGGCTTCTGGCACAGATCGAAGGACAACCCAGGGGCCCGCGGGAGCTCAATGGGGAGGGCGATCATCTACCCCGTCCCTATGGCCACGTATCCGATCAGTAGCGCAGCCGAGGGCGGACCCACTGGACCCGAGGCCCTCCGTTAGATTGACTAGATCTGGAGAAAATCGCACGTTCCTGCGCTTTTGGTTAACAATCCAGTACAAATCTTCTGATCCCTGCTTGCTCCGCTCCCGGAAAAAAATGTTCCAGGTACGCTCCCGGTATCATTCATCGAGGAATCGTAGGCTCAGGCTTTCTCGGTGCAGCTCACACCAGCCGATCACTAATTTACTCGAAAAGTACCCAACAAACATCGACGACAAACTTGTCGTCCGAATCGCCAGCGATGGGAAGCTTTCGGCCACCGTACCGCAGCGCCGCATCAGATACGGAGCGGGGCGCGAGAGGGTGGGCGGTTCATACCGGGCACTGCACGACACACGTGCCGGTACCGGTGTGTGTCGCTACCGGCATGGGCACGAGGCACCGAGGTTCGGGACGACGTCCGGTACCGTCTCGGGTAGGTGAAAGAGAGGAAGTGGCCCCAGGGTGGCGCGCGCCCAGCCCAGCCACTCACCCTCCAGCGGGTTGGGTTTGCCTCGTTTGTGGACGGGCAGTCGCTGGGCTATTCTGTCCAGACAGCCGGGTGCCTGGCTCTGGTGCAGCAGCGCCGGACACAGCGTCTGCATCGTATCCAGCCCGTCGGCCGGCACCAGGTCGGCGGCCGTGGCGCACTGAAACACGGCCGGTGGAGGCTGTCACACGCTGAGAAACACGGCCGGTGAAGGCTGTCACACGCTGAGAAATACGGCCGATGGAGGCTGTCACACACGCTGAGAAACACATCCGGCGGTGGCTGTCACACACTGAGAAACACGGCCGGTGGAGGCTGTCACACACGCTGAGAAACATATCCGGCGGTGGCTGTCACACACTGAGAAACACGGCCGGTGGAGGCTGTCACACACACTGAGAAACACGGCCGGTGGAGGCTGTCACACGCTGAGAAACACATCCGGCGGTGGCTGTCACACACTGAGAAACACGGCCGGTGGAGGCTGTCACACACGCTGAGAAACACATCCGGCGGTGGCTGTCACACACTGAGAAACACGGCCGGTGGAGGCTGTCACACACGCTGAGAAACATATGCGTGGCTGTCACACACTGGGAAACACGGCCGGTGGAGGCTGTCACACCAAAACACGGCCGTGGAGGCTGAAAACACGGCCGGTGGAGGCTGTCACACTCTTAGAAACACGGCCGGTGGAGGCTGTCACACGCTTAGAAACACGGCCGGCGGTGGCTGTCACACACTGAGAAACACGGCCGGTGGAGGCTGTCACACACACTGAGAAACACGGCCGGTGGAGGCTGTCACACACGCTGAGAAACACGGCCGGTGGAGGCTGTCACACGCTTAGAAACACGGCCGGTGGAGGCTGTCACACGCTTAGAAACACGGCCGGCGGTGGCTGTTAGTTAGTTAGTTAGTTATTTGTCACACGCTGTGAAATACGCCATGGCGGTGGGGAATCCCATACTGAAGCATGTTCCAGTGGTCAGTGGCGTACTGAAGCATGCTCGAGTGATGGCGAGTGGCATACTGAGGCATGCTCGAGTGATGGCGAGTGGCATCCTGAGGCATGCTCGAGTGATGGCGAGTGGCATACTGAGGCATGCTCGAGTGATGGCGAGTCTCGTATTAAAACACACCACCGGAACGGCAGGTCACACATTAAACACGCAGATGCCCGGTCACATATTGAAATATGAATAGGCGATCTACACGATACTATTTGGTGCCGATTCCTGGCAATGTACTGGAGTTGGCTGCCACTATAATTGGAAACATGACCTTGTCCTATATTTTGTATATCCAAAACATTATCCTCCCCGATATTTACGGACCACAGATGTTCATCTACTTCTTCCCGAAAAGATTGATTAAAGTTGTTTGAAAATAATTGCACACATATTGTTGTTTGACAGGCATGCCTGATACTAACAGCAAACATAAAAATAGTATATTTTAAATGCCAGAAACATAAATATTATTCTCACCAAACTACAATGTCCCAACAATTTTCCTATCCAAATACCGGTTTGTTTGTTTGTTTATTGGGTGGTTCTCGAAGCACTTTATGCACGATCACGGCTAATGGCGCCGCCCACACTGTTTCGCCGGTGGGCCGCGGGATTGGGAAAAGTCCTGAGTGGTGTACGTGTTGAAACCGGGACCCTTGGTACCCAGAGCTCAACACCTTAACCATCTGGCCATCTCCGCCCCTATCCAAATGCCAGATTCGAAACTACAGATCGAGCCCTGGCTGCCACCAGACTCAGCCGCCGAGCGACGACCGAGTGATGGCGAGCAGCTAGCGACACCACGTGTGCGCCGTACGCTCGGCTGGCTCGTCATCGACTCCACACCGAACATCCAATTACGCGCCGGGTTTGAATCAAGTTGCGACAAGTTGAGTGGTCGATTTAATGCGGGCATTAATCTGCGGCCAGTTCGGCACGAAAGACAGCTTATTTCATCGCACACTAATAGGTTCAGTATGGGATTCCCCACCGCCATGGCGTATTTCCCAGCGTGTGACAAATAACTAACTAACTAAATTTCAACAAATCTGCTGATCAATTCCAATTGCCCTAAGAGCCAGTCAGATTGGGCGGGCAGATCACCCGGATACACTGCCGACACCACACCGACCTGGACGTCCTGTGTGGCAGGGCAGGCGTGGAGGGGGCACACCGCCCGGATACACTGCCGACACCACACCGACCTGGACGTCCTGTGTGGCAGGGCAGGCGTGGCCGACACAGGCGAGCGGCGGGCCGGCGGCGGCGCGCCGGATGGCCGCGGCCAGTCGCACCACGCCAGCTTGGCTCCACGTGCCGTTCTCGGCGTACAGCTGCGCCAGCTCGGCAGTCGGGTCGGTGACCTCGGCGCCGCGCGCCAGGCCGACACCCGGCAGCACCAGCAGCAGCAGCAGCGGCAGCAGCGGCGGCAGCAGCACGGCCATCGTGGGAGACGGCAGCCCCGAGTGACGACGGCGTTCGGTACCGGCGGAAGACGTAGCGGCGCACGGCTCCCTACGAACAGGTGGCTAGGTGGGAAAAGCGCACACCACGGCCGGCGTCAATGGTCAGGTCGAGAAACGTCTGGGAAGCACGAATACGGCCGAGACTCATGCCACTCGGGAGATCAAACTGTGCCACGAAGACAGAACTAGGACATGGGTGGAAGACACTGGCATCTTTGTTAGTTATTCGGGTTTTAGGGCGCCTCGACTACTGGGGTCCTTTTGCGGCCATAAAAAGACACTGACATCACGACATTGGGACGAACAATTCCTTTTGTTTCCCACAACAGCTCCACAGCTCAAGTATCAATGTATTTTTATTTTATTTTGTATGCATTTCCAGTGTGACCATGGAAAACAACACTGAGACAGGGCCATACTGGCCCCTATCTCTCTTCTTAAGATAATACAAATGACAAGTAGTTGTTCGGACACCAAATCAGACTCCAGTTAATTGGCAACGCTCAACATTAACACAGACTAAACTAGAGGATGATCAGCTGACAACACATCACTGTAACACCACATTAAGCATAGCTCACATTCTACTAGACTGTAGCAGCCATGATACTCAAAGATGACCAAATAAGTCCTGCCAAAGGAGGGCATCACTTTCTCACTTGCTTCCATGCTGGGTGGCAAGCACGCAGATATCATTAATTTACTATTTGGCTATAGCTATTGTAACAAAGTTAGCTTTCGAGCGTCTTAATCCCATAAATTCAGCCCCCTAACCCCACCGTTCCTGGCGCGACAAGTTTCCGGCAGTCACCTGGCGCCTGCCTGTCTGGTGCCTACGTAAGCAAGCCAACGCTCCAGTCGGGGCCGGTCAGTGGACCTTGCCCCTTCCCCTCCCCTCAGTTCGACTGACTCGGTTGAAACGATGTTAGATGTTAGATGTAACAGAGTTCACATAAAGTTATACGTTTGGCTGTCCCGTAACCGTAATTGGTATAATCCCGTAAGCCTACCAATTGTAAAAGTGTACCGTAATTGTAACTGTAAAAGTGTAACGTAAATGTAACATCGCTACCGTCACTAAATGCAGCCAACTTCCTCTTCCAGAAGGCAGTAGAACATTCTAGAACAGGGATGTGACGTAAAGTGGGCGTCGTAAGGTTCTCGACTAATCAGAGACCGGGGGTCTTCAACCGTCGCCAGCGGCCGTGCGCCCGGCGGCAGTCAGGCTTCGATTCTCACTGCGAGCGGACCGCTGCTGAAACGCTCCGGCGCGCGCGCGCTTCCCAACTAAATTCGGCTTCTAAATTCATAGGAAAGGCAGTATCACGGCTTTCCTTCAGAGGAGAAAGTTCTGTACGGTGTCTGTCTGTCTCGTGTGATCGTGCGAGTGCTGCAGTGCAATACAGGGCAGCTAAAAAGACATTGGTGCTTTCGCGACCGGGGTTATCGAGACGACGAGGTGCTAGACTTTCGCGTGCCAATATAGGAACTTTCCTACAAGTGGTGCCGTGTCGCGGACTTTCTGCGAGACTTTCTGCGACTTTCCGCAAGCCCATCTAGAGCAACACCAACTGGACCTTCAATCACGCCGTTTCAGCACGGACGAGCAAGAAAACGTCTTCCGCTTCATCTACGTAAGTCCGAGCAACTTCATCATCCTTCTAAAAATACCACTTTCGGATTTTGACCACTATTATAAATATTTAAAATTGCATAATTATGCTGTATACCTACCGTGTTCTGAATACAGTGTGTGGGAACTACTGTGTGAACCTCGAGCCGAATTTGAAACATAGAAATCTCCTCAAAGCGAGCGAATAATTTTGGAAAATATATAGAGTAACTTAACGTAATTAATTATGACTGAGATTTCTACTGATAGATTGGCGGAGTGCTTCAACAAAATTCGCTTGGAGATGCGAGCACAAGGTATGACGCAGAACGTCAAACCTTTTTCTGGAGATGGTCACAACGAATTCATTGAATGGTTACGGCAACTTGACCGAATTAACTTCAGCATGGATGACGAACAGATGCAGATAATTTGCATCAAAATGCTCACTGGACCTGCAGCCGAGTTTATGCAGCGCGTATTCACGGAACAACCACTTATGACCTGGGCACAAATCAAGCACGTCATGCGGGAAAGATATTCGGACCTCTCTGACAATAAATGCGCTCAGGAGGGTTTGCGAAAACTACGTCAGATTCGCAATGAACTGGTTCAGAACTACGGTGATCGCTTTGGCACGCGAAGCTCACTGAGATGTCGAAAATCCCTCGACCCAGCAAATACTCATTGATATTTTTAACAAAGGTGTCCAAAGTAGCTCATTAGCAAATAAACTATACAGACAAAACTTCCGAACCCTGCAGGAAGCCATCCAGTTTGCAGTGAAGGAACAAAAGGTAGACAGAGTTATCGAGGTATACAGAGGCGTACAAAGGTAGGAGCCGATGGAAGTCGACTCTAATCAGCCAGACACAGGAGAGGACAAGGTAGAGAAATTGGAAAAACTCGTAATGGCAATAGGCCAATCAGTGGAAAAATTAGCAACGTCAAAGCTAGAAACGGAGAAGCCACCCAGGGAGAACCAACCCCAGCCTGGACCACGGGTGTTCCATCCCTCTTACCAACGTTACCCCCGTCCGCCACGAAACTACCCCTCAGGACCGCACTATGGACCACCTCAGTCAGGACCACACTATGGACCACCTCAGTCAGGACCGCACTATGGACCACCTCAGTCAGAACCACACTATGGACCACCTCAATCAGGACCGCACTATGGACCACCGCAGCCACGACCTCCGATGGGCCCCAGAGTATGGAGAGCACCACCCAACACCGACCAGCATCCAGCTTACCGCTGGACTCCCGATGGTAGACCCATCTGTATCAGGTGTGCCAAAATTGGTCACATTGGAAGACGATGCCGCTCTCAGCCAATTAGCCAGGCGGAAAACTAATGAGCTCTGTCGCGACTGACCACCGTGATGGAGCTGAGCAAATTCAGACAGAGGAAATGCCGAGAAAACAGAGGAAGAATAACAGGAAAAAACGCGACCACGAAAAACGTAAACAAAGGTTGGCACGCGTCCAACAAGTTCACATCAAGGCAAACACGCCCATGGATTGGCTTCATATAAGCAACCAGAGAGCCTATACTCTCGTGGACACGGGAGCCGACCCATCGTTGATTTCGGAAAAATTATTTGATAAAATCGCGGAGAAAAATATTATAAAATTCTCACAGGACCGACGAGATTGCATACCACTGATATCCGCCAGTGGCCATCGCCTGAAAAATATTGGAGTTGGAACCTTCATGGTGGAGATGAGCAAATTCCGAAAACAGTTCAAATTTCAAATTGTGGAGGACCTAAAACAGGAGTGCATGTTGGGAAATGATTTTTTGACGAAGTTTGGAGCGAAGTTAGATTTTGAGAAGAAAGCCCTCTGCATCGAAGGAAACATGATTCCTCTCAGACCACAAAAACAGAACAGTGAACCGACTAGCTCACTCGTCCGAGTCAAGGAAATAATTCACACTCCTGCCAACACTGTCGTGGAATGACCAGCCTTCATTAACCGTGTTCAACTGGTAGATCAAAACTGTCATGTACACTCGCTGGATAATATGCCGCTGATCTCTGAGGAACATGGCTTGTTCATAGCCGAAGTTATAGCGAAACCTGACCAACACAAACGCGTACCAGTGCGAATTGTCAATACCACTAATCGTGATTTCTCCTTGCACCCAGAGCAGGTGATTGCATTCGCTTAGACTATAAACGATTCTGACTTGGAAAACCTGATTGGTATGACACAGGACATTGAACTGACGCCGCCAACCGCTCCCTCTGACCCGCTTGATCAAGCCAAGCTGGCTCACCTGACTGGTGCTGACAAAGACAGACTAGAACAGCTGTAACGTGCTAACACTGACTTATTTGCTGAGACTGACGCAGATCTTGGAACGACTGATGTCATCAAAATGGACATTGACACTGGAGACAACCCACCGATCCGACAAGCTCCTTACAAAACCCCATTCTCTCAGCGAAAATACGTAGAGGAACAAATTAAAGAAATGCTAGACGCTGGTATCATCGAGGACTCAGACAGTCCCTGGGCCGCCCCGATAGTGATCGTTCGCAAAAAAGATGGAATCAACAGATTCGCGATTGACTTCAGAAAATTAAATAAGGCGACCAAGAAATATAGCTACCCACTCCCGCTAATTGAGGACATTCTTGCCTCTTTGGGAGGTGCGAACTTCTTTTCGTCCTTGGATCTGAAAGCTGGTTATTGGCAAATCCCGATGTCCGAGGAGAGTATTCCCAAAACAGCATTCACATGTTTCCTGAGCCTGTGGAACTTTCGCAAAATGCCATTCGGAATTTGCAATGCACCCTCAAAATTTGCAGAATTGATGAACAAAGTACTGTCTGGAATTCAAAATCAGTTTGCAACCGCCTACATCGATGACATAATCGTATACTCCAAAACGTTTGACGAACATTTGGCCCATCTGGAAGAAGTTTTCTGCCGACTGCGAAAAGCGAAATTGAAAATAAAACTGTCGAAATGTGACTTCTTGAAAGAAAAAGTACAGTACTTGGGACACCTAGTGTCAGCCTCTGGCATCAAGCCAAATCCAGAGAAAGTGGAAGCGATTCAACATATGGCCGCCCCGACCAATGTCAAGGGAGTCCGATCATTCATCGGTATGTGTTCATACTACCGTCGCTTCATTCCCAGCTTCAGCAAAATCTCCACGCCACTTATAAACCTCACCAAGAAACATGCAAGATTTGATTGGACAGACGAGTGTGAGCATGCTTTTGAAACACTGAAACACAAATTAGCTACCGCACCCGTGCTGGCATATCCCGACATCGCGAAAGAGTACAAATTATACACGGATGTCTCCCAGGAAGCAGTTGGAGCCGTGTTAGTGCAGGAACACGGAGAAGGTGAAAGAGTGGTGCAGTACCTGTCGAAACAATTGAATGAGACACAACGTAAGTGGCCAGTGGTACAGAAGGAGGCCTATGCGTGCGTGTGAAGTGTGCAACAATTATACCAATATTTGCTTGGATCGAAATTCACCATTCTGACCAATCACCGTCCACTTACTTTTTTGAACCTGTCAGAAATGAAAAATCCAATGTTGCAGGGAATGGGCGATCATGCTTTCAGAGCACGACTGTGAAATCATTTACATTAAAGGCAGCAAAAATATCGTGGCTGACCACCTCAGTAGAATGCACGAAACTGACCAAGACGTGAATGTCATAGATTCAGACCATGTTCCAATGGGTGATCTCCGTCACACCGAATTCAGAAAACCAGAGGAAGACCTGAGCAGATAAGAAAAATTTAAGGACATACTAGTAAAATGGGAGGATATAGCGAAACTGCAGAGTGCAGATGAGGAAATAGCAAATATTCGGAAAATCATGAATGACAAAAATCACACAGATTATCGGGATATCGTTTTGCATTACATGGAATTGGACAAACTGATCTACAAAATTAGCGACGGACCTCGCCGTGGACCATTTCCAGGCTTACAACTATGCGTGCCAAAATCCCTGAGACAGGAAGTATTGAAGGAGATGCACGAAGGTTTCTTTGCAGGACGCATGGGACTCACCAAAACATATGAAAAGCTTAAATTCAGATATTATTGGAACGGAATGTGGAAAGACACAGTGGCCTACCTCAAAGCTTGCGTGCCTTGCACAGGACGCAAAGCCAAAGCAGCCCCAGCTCCGATGCAGGAGATGCCAGTACCTCACTATCCCTTTGAAATGATTGCGATTGACACATGTGGACCATACCCAGAAACACAACAAGGTAACCGTTACGTCATCACAATCGTCGACTTGTTTTCTTCTTGGCTGGAAAGTTTCTGCACTAAGCGAAAGGATGCCCATACTGGCGCGAAAATCCTTATGGAAGAAATCATCCCACGCCACTCATGTCCACGCGTGATATTTTCGGACTTAGGAACAGAATTTAGAAATGCCGTTGTAGACGAGCTGGAAACCTGTTTGAATATTCGTCATATCACCACCAGTGCATATCGGCCACAAAGTAACCGACGCTGCGAAAGGTACCATTGGTACCAAAACGACATATTGGCAAAAACAATCAACAAAAATCAAGATGATTGGGACACAAAGATTCCCGCCACTCTTGCCGCCTATCGGACCGCTAACATTGGAAGCTCTGGAACCATCTCGCCATTCTTCACACTGTACGGCAGAGACCCCGTTCTCCCCCTGGACAATTTGCTCCAGCCTAAAATTAAATATTACGCAGAAGACTATGTCCCAAAAATGCTGTCTAATTTGCATGAAGCGTACAGCCATGTAAAGACTCACATTGTGGAGAGCCATGAACGGAACCGTGAGTACGCGGACCGCAAAGCCAAGCCGCGAAATTTCAAAATTGGAGATCCCGTGTATTATTATGACACAACGGTACAACCGGGCACGTCGTCAAAGTTCTCGTTGCCGTGGAAACCATACTTTCGGATTGTCAAACAAACCAGCCCAGTTAATTATGTGATCAGGAATCAGACCTCCAGTAAGACCCGGTTGGTGCATGCACAGAAACTACGGCTAGCCGACCCGAACACAGCATGGGAATCCACCAAGGACCACGACGAACCGGTGAACCACAAGTATTTAGAGAAAACTTCAAAGGTAAATGGTGCTGTCCCTGAACGAGTGCAGCCTTTTAGGTCAGCCAAACGGGCCGAGGCCGGCACTGACTACAGTACCTGTGAGGATTGGCCCATGGACGTATGCAGCCCACAGAGAACAAAGGATGATGAAACCGCTGAGTTGACAGAGCCCGTGCCTGGCTCGGTGCAACCACTGCCGGTCGAGTCTGACCTGCCAGAGAGATCACCTTTCACCCAGTCTGCAGATGTAGCTGAGCCCCCACCGGTATCGAGTGATACTGAGACAGACATTCCTCTGTCTGAACCAGTCCAGAAAAACAAAAGGCCGTTGCCGTCGACTAGTGAGTCAGACGACGACGCCCCACTTCCGGAACCAGCGGAACGAAACCAAAGACCACTCCCCTCTTCGAGCGATTCAGAAGACAATTTACCCCTTTCAGAATTAGCAGAGCGCCTAAAACGACCCTTACCCGTGTCCAGTGATTCAGATCCTGAAACTTCACACTTACAATTGGCGAAACGTTCAAAACCTCCAATTAGCGAATCGGAAGATGAAATTCCGCTTTCAGAATTAGTAAAACGCTCGCAGGACTCGACTGAAAGCCCAGTGAGGCCAGTCCCTGAAAAACGACTGTTGGTGGAATCATCTGACGAGGATCGTCCTCCATGCAAACTTCAAATTCACGATGACTCCGCTACTTCCACTGATTACGAAGCTGATGTCGACCGAGTCGACGTCACGCCTAATAAATCTAACGCCTTTGCGAGCTTTGTGGAGATGCAAAATGAATCAATGATGAGGCAGTTCAAATTACAAACGATGATGTTTCAATCGACGCTTTAATAACGGCTCTAGTAGATATGTCGTGGAAGTGTACCAGTGAGTCGCTTCATGTGAACATGTGCAACTGTATTGTTGACGCAGTAACGCCACAAACGGTGACGGAGTAACGCCACATACCGGCCTGACTGACGATGCAATGGACGTGGTGTGTGCAGTACCTTGTGATGGAACCCCATCTGGGCGTAATGATGTTGATGTGACGTTGTGACGTCACCTATCCTGATGTCTTGTGTGATATATTGTCAACTGTTGGTAACATGTATTTGTGGTCAAAATCCAACTCCAGACCTATGTGCCCGCATCTTTGAACCGAGTTTTGTACCTGGAACCCACAATGCACTCCAAACCATCCAACCCTTCCCGCTCGGTGAAGACATCATCATCATCCGTCCTGGACCTGGACCTGAGCCAGCATCAGCACGACTTGACACTCGGGCGTGACGAGTCCGTCACGCCAGTTCCCACAGGAACGTCGACCGTGTACCCGCCGCCTCACGCCGACACCGCAGCTGACAGCACGGACCTGAGCTGACGACCGGACGTGACGAGACGGTCACACCGGCTGCCACAGGACACCGCAGGTGGACCACCTGCGGCCACCTCCTGCAGCGGTACACAGGATGTACCTGCAACTGGAGCCCACCAGCGGCCGTTATATCCGGCCAGTTCGACGACTGGGCCGTTGGCTCGGCGCCAGCGGGCGGTACCGAGGAGCCGGGCCCCGCTGCAACCTGAGCGTCCCCACAGCGGAAGTGACCGCTGCGGATGCGAGCGTCGCCGCTACGGGCGCTGACGAGCGCCACCACGGAGCGGCGCTGCCGAGCGCCGTCCCTGAACCGCGAGCACCGCCACTGCCAGTGCAGTGGGCGGTCATATGAGTGACTCAGCCGAGCTAGAGCGTGGTAGGCCGGAAGCTACCGCGGTGATATGGATGGATCACCGTCCGCTCTCGCAGCTGGACATGATCGAACGCGACATTATCTTCCATAAGTGTATGGAGAGACGTCGCAGTTGGCAGGGTCGTAACCCTGACCAATGACTCAGTCCGATGAGTGACATGCGTTAACTGCCGCAGGGCCGTCCAGTGAACGCGGCCGCGTCGAGTGTCGCACCCCGGGCGGCATAAGATCTGCAGATGGCAAGGTCGGCCATGCTCAGATAATCCCCTCCCCGAACCGGACTGAACTTTCAGCAGTGCGCGCGCGACAGTGATCGCCCAAAATGTTTGCGGAAAATTGTATTTGTGTTTAGTATATTAGGAACATTGTTTAGTTACTACCATGGATCAGAGAGTGGATAACCCTTAAAACCTCCTAGACTAATTAGGTAGAACTGTGTGTCATCTGAACTGTATTAAATTGTTGTCGTATCGTAAGTGTCTGTTGATTCGTATGTGATTGTAGATGGCCGTGATAGGTCTACGTGGAAGCTCAGAATTAATCTGGGAATTGATCCGATCTTTTTGGACCTCTCGCTGTGTTGTAACAAAGTTAGCTTTGGAGCGTCTTAATCCCATAAATTCAGCCCCCTAACCCCACCGTTCCTGGCGCCTGCCTGTCTGGTGCCTACGTAAGCAAGCCAACGCTCCAGTCGGGGCCGGTCAGTGGACCTTGCCCCTTCCCCTCCCCTCAGTTCGACTGACTCGGTTGAAACTATGTTAGATGTTAGATGTAACAGAGTTCACATAAAGTTATACGTTTGGCTGTCCCGTAACCGTAATTGGTATAATCCCGTAATCCTACCAATTGTAAAAGTGTACCGTAATTGTAACTGTAAAAGTGTAACGTAAATGTAACATCGCTACCGTCACTAAATGCAGCCAACTTCCTCTTCCAGAAGGCAGTAGAACATTCTAGAATAGGGATGTGACGTAAAGTGGGCGTCGTAAGGTTTTCGACCAATCAGAGACCGGGGTCTTCAACCGTCGCCAGCGGCCGTGCGCCCGGCGGCAGTCAGGCTTCGATTCTCACTGCGAGTGGACCGCTGCTGAAACGCTCCGGCGCGCGCGCGCTTCCCAACTAAATTCGGCTTCTAAATTCATAGGAAAGGCAGTATCACGGCTTTCCTTCAGAGGAGAAAGTTCTGTACGGTGTCTGTCTGTCTCGTGTGATCGTGCGAGTGCTGCAGTGCAATACAGGGCAGCTAAAAAGACATTGGTGCTTTCGCGACCGGGTTTATCGAGACGACAAGGGTGCTAGACTTTCGCGTGCCAATATAGGAACTTTCCTACACTATGCCACCAAACCAGCAGGAACATTGTAGACATCACTCAACTGATGCAATTGACACACATTGTGTGTGATTAGGGTTTTAGTGTGCATCGACCATGGTAGATCATTTAGCGCCCATTTGACACACACTGCAAACCAGCACAACCACTTATAGTAATAACATAAATAGCTCTCCATGGATGGCATCAGACTAAGATGAGCTGATTTGTCATATCACTGAAATAAAATGGCCACCTAGGATTGCCGTTGGATGTACATGAGCAATATGCAATAAATTAGCATATAACATAAACTGTTACCTAGTGGTACCAACAGACATAGATGAGCCAATTTGAAAGACACTGTACTACCCCTTACACAACCTTGTATGATTTCACTCATCCCCCACCACCCACCCTGCATTATAATGCATGCTACTAACACTGCAGCCGGTATCAGCAATGGTGTGGGCAATCAACTCCTTGCTCACGTGCTAAATAATTTTCAGCACTTTTAAAAAGGAGTAGGCCAGCCCTGGGCAATAGCAATCAGCTGCTGGGGTGTCGTTTAGCTACACATGTGATGCTTCTAGGCGATTATGATCAATGTCATTTTTGTATATCTACGAGCGCCAAATTGACCAATCAGAGTGCAGTGTTATTGTGAAAATAGCAAGAATAGCTTTTGTCGAATGCTTCGTGTATGGGTGAGTCGCGTGCATTGTAGTTTGGATAGGCTGTGTTCTGGAATGGTTATTATTATCGATACACTGCGTAGTTGGGCCTGCATGTTGGTCATGGTGATTTTCGTCTGCCTCAAATAGGATTTTGTTTTGTGCCAGAATGCAGCCACAGTCTGGCACAGCATGTTGTAGCTTTTTCCGGTTTCCAAAAATCCGAGGATATCCAATGCATGCATGGAAGCTAGCTGTGAGGTATGCTGCTTTGGTATCTCCAACAGTACCGCTGCTTTACCATGAACAGAGAGGTAGATAGGCACCTGCCTGTTTGTTATGCATCAAGTAGTTACACACCTATATGTCACCTGTCTTTTTAATGTTACTTTAAGCTAAAACTTTTTTTTCATTTAATCCTATACTTTAACAAATGACAAGTGGCCATGGGGTCCAGACTGCAAAGTATGGCAAAGAGCTCTCTGGTCTGTGGGACAATCAGGGGCGAAAAATATATCAGCCTTGGATATATTTTTAGGTCTCATGCTCAGATCATAACCACCCTATGCCATTTCCACCACAAGCCTATGGGCATATGTTGGCTGTGGGTATGCACCATACATATGCTGTATACCCAGACTGCAAAGTATGGCAAACAGCCTCTATGAGGCCCACCAGCAGTGAAAAAATAGGCATCCAAATGCACAGGGAGGGCAAAAACCTGCACCGGGGAGATTAAATACATGCACGAAATGCAAAAAAATAACTTGAATAAGAAAATTTGTGAATTTCCAGTTTGGTGTAATTTCTGATTTCTTGGAAATTATTTTTTACGCAATGTTTATAAATGTGCTGAACATGATCTGACCATTGAAAGAAAATTTGTGAATTTCCATGTTGGTGTAATTTCTGATTTCCTGGAAATTCTTTTTCTACTGCAGTGTTTATAAATGTGCTGACATGATCTGACCACTCATTTCCTCTGCAAATGCATACTTTTCAGCTAGGAGGCAAGATAACACCCAACAATTTTTAATTGCAGTT
>JAOTOM010004317.1:0-263360 GCA_034440615.1 Ashinkailepas kermadecensis | reverse complement strand
TTCCTAAGGGGTAGACGACACAGAAAGTAGTGGCGTTTTGTTTGGGATTTCGAACACTTTCGATTCATATGCAAAAACATAGATTTAACATGTTTCTCGAATTTTCGCGAATATTCTAATTCTTCCTTCCCCATAGAAACGTTTAGTGTTCAATTCCCATATGGGTTTCTTCAGCCATATTGTTTGACTACCCGACACGGCCCAAGACAACCATTTTTGTCAAAATCGTAGGGGCCTGCCCATAGACTCGAAATTTTTAGATGCCCGTACAATTTTTCCTAAGGGGCAGACGACATAACAATTAGGGTCGTTTGATTTCGAGCACTTTCGCCTGATATGCAACAATATATATTTCACATGTTTCTCGAATTTTCGCGAATATTCTAGTATTTATTTCCCCATAGAAACTTTTAGTGTTCAATGCTCATATAGGTTTCTTCAGCCATATTCATTGGCTACCAGACCCGGGCCTAGGCAGTGATTTTTGTCAAAATCGTAGGGGCCTGCCCATAGACTCGAAATTTTGAGATGCCCATATAATTTTTCCTAAGGAGTAGACAACATAACAAGTAAGGTCGTTTTGTTTGGGATATCGAGCACTTTCGACTGATATGCAACAATGTATCTTTAACATGTTTCTCGAATTTTCGCGAATATTCTAATTGTTCTTTCCCCATAGAAACTTGTAGTATTCAATTCCCATATATGTTTCTTCAGCCATATTGATTGACTACCCGATCCGGGCCTAGACAGTGATTTTTGTCACAATCGTTGGGGCCTGCCCATAGACTCGAAATTTTGAGATGCCCATATAATATTGCCTAAGGGGTAGACGACATAACAAGTAGGGTCGTTTTGTTTGGGATATCGAGCATTTTCGACTGATATGCAACAAGATATCTTTAATATGTTTCTCGAATTTTGGCGAATATTCTAATTGTTTTTTCCCCATAGAAACTTTTAGTATTCAATTCCCATATAGGTTTCTTCAGCCATATTGATCGACTACCCGACCCGGACCTAGACAATGATTTTTGTGAAAATCGCAGGGGCCTGCCCATAGACTCGAAATTTTGAGATGCCCATATAATATTGCCTAAGGGGTAGACGACATAACAAGTAGGGTCGTTTTGTTTGGGATATCGAGCACTTTCGACTGATATGCAACAAGATATCTTTAATATGTTTCTCGAATTTTGACGAATATTCTAATTGTTTTTTCCCCATAGAAACTTTTAGTATTCAATTCCCATATAGGTTTCTTCAGCCATATTGATCGACTACCCGACCCGGACCTAGACAATGATTTTTGTGAAAATCGCAGGGGCCTGCCCATAGACTCGAAATTTTGTCATGCCCATACAATATTTCCTAAGGGGTACGCGAAATAAAAATGAGTGACGTTTTGTTTGGAATTTCGAGCACTTCCGATTGATATGCAACAAGATATCTTTAATATGTTTCTCGAAATTTGGCGAATATTCTAATTGTTTTTTCCCATAGAAACTTTTAATATTCAATTCCCATATAGGTTTCTTCAGCCATATTGATTGACTACCCGACGCGGACCTAGACAGTGATTTTTGTGAAAATCGTAGGGGCCTGCCCATAGACTCGAAATTTTGTCATGCTCATACAATTTGTCCTAAGGGACAGACGAAATGAAGAGTATGTTCATATTGTTTGGGATTTCGAGCACTTTCGATTGATATGAAGCACGTTAGATTCGATGTCCACCGAGATCGAAGGGGCCGTCGATCCCTGCGAATCCCTGCTGAATCCCTGCTGAATCTCTGCTGAATCTCTGCTTACTTCCACTACATATACGCCACTCTACAACTGCCGCGAAATCGGCGCAATTGAATCACTGCTGCAAGGTCCCTTTTGACAGAGCCTTGCGTTGAATCTGTGTACCAGATTGATGAAACGATATTCAGTTGTATAATTATATTAAGCACACAAACTGAATGCTCATGGATTTAACATGGAATCACATCGAAAGCATACAGTCAGTATAACGCAGAACTAGGTTAATGCACGTGTAGATCAGGTCCGTCCCGACATCCTCCCCAGTTTTCTACTTGAAAACTCTAATACGAACGTCTACGCCTGACGCATGGACCACCAGTGATCACGTCACGTCACTCAACGCCGATCGCGCCGCTTATGATTGATCAAACAGATCGCCACCGCGGACCATCCCCGTACGTCGATCGGACGTCGATCGGTAGATTACTCCGTCACATAGTCCTTCAAGTAAGCCGGTGGTCTCCGTTGTCGCCGAGGCCTCGTGGGCGTGGACAGGGGCGGAGGCTCCCGGTGCGGACGCAGTCGAGGTGACGGAACGTCGGCGGCTGTGGGCGGCGTGGCGGGCGCATCTCAGTGTGTCAGTGCCGTCCTGGGCGTCACGTCTGCGGGTGACGCGCACCGTCGCGCGGCAGCAGGCGTCGCGGGTGTGACGGTCTGCTCGTGGTCGGGCGCAGGCCGACCGTCGGCACCGGGGTTGGGGCCCGTCCACTGGGCGGCCTGCGGCAGCTATGAGAGAGGCTGATAGCGGTCGGCGCGGGCCAGACTTTGGATGGGTCTTAGGTACCGCCTGTTACGCAGAGTCACTCGCCCCCGAACCGTGTACCTTGATGAGATACTGGTCGTGAGGTTTGGCCTCCACCACTTTTTTCTATTCCATGGGTTTTAGTTTTTCCTTTTTTTGTTTTTTAGCAGCACTGTTGTGCCTGGGGTGTGCGGTGGTATGGGGGTGGTGTGTTGGTTTGGGGGCTTCCCTGGTTTTGGTAAGCCTAACTCCGCCCCCCTTTTTTTTGGCCCCCCCCTCCCCCCGCAAGGGGGGGGGAGCGCGGGTGGTGGGAAAACCCTTTTTCTTGGGGGGGGGGGGGGGGGGGCAGAGAATTCCTGCCGAAGATGATTTGCGCTGGTGACATGCCGGTCTCGAGATCTGGAGTGTTGCGAAACTGCCACAAGCCGGCCGCCACGGCCTCCGTGTCGATTCCTCCATGTGCGTCTGTCTGCGTCGTCAGGAGGCGTTTCATAGACTTGATGGCAACCTCCGCTCTCTCGTTTGATTGCAGGTGGTAAGCGGATGACAAGCGATGTCGCACGCCCCAGCGTTGCAGGAGGGCGACCGTTTCCTTCGCGGTGAACTCGGGCCCACCGTCCGTGCTCAGCTCCTCAGGCACGCCGAAGGTCGCGAAGTAGTTTATTATGGCCCTGCCGAACCCCTGTGCGCCGGACAGAGAGGCGACGATGTGTGGCCAGCCGCTGAAGCGGTCCACCACGACCAAGTATCCCATGCCGCGCAACACACAGAAGTCAGCGGCTATGGCCTGGAAGGGTCTCGTGGGTACAGGTGGCTGAACCGGTGGCATGTGCGGCTGGGTGGGCGACATTCTCCAGCAGTCGTGGCATGTGGAGCGCGCGCTCTCTATGTCCTTGGAGATTCCCGGCCAGACGACTACTCCCTGCGCCCTACGCACCATCTTGCTCACGCCCTGGTGTGCCGCGTGGAGCGTGCGCAGCACCTCGTTGATTAGAGTTTGTGGCACCAGGACTCTGTAGTCCATCATGATGACCTCATCTACTGTCGACAGCCTGTCCCGGTACGTTGTTCGGAGCTTCGGGTACGTTGTCGCGAGATGGTGGAAACCCGGATTGGATAAGCTGGGTGAGCTGCTGGAGGACAACATCCCTGTGTGTGCTCTCTTTAACACGCTCCCATGTTACCGCCCAGAGCGCGCCCGTAGAGGATTTCGCCGCGGCGACGACGGTAATCTCCAGGTCGTCGTCGGCGTCCGCCCAGACGCGGAAGGCGGCCAGGGCGTCTCGGTTGGTCCTGCTGTCGAACTGGGTCGTGGCTGATGGGTATCTTGATGCCGCGTCCGCCGCCGGGATATCCTTGCCGGGCACGTGTACGATCTGGTACCTCCACATCAGCGTCCGTTGCTTCAATCGGAAAAGCCTTGGGTTTGGGATGTCGTCAAGTGCCCGGTCTCCGAGAATCTTCACTAGCGGCTTGTGGTCGCTCGCGATGATCAAGTCACGGCAGCCCATCGTGAAGAAACGACTGTCTTCCAGGGCCCAAGCCACCGCGAGGGCCTCTCCTTCGACTGGAGCGTAGCGCTTTTCCGCGTCTCTCAAGAAGCGTGAGCCGGCCAGCGTCGCTCGCCATCCATTGCGACAGCAACCGGGGGTCAGCGAGGCACAATCGCAATGCTTCTAGTGGAGCCAGTACCCCACGTCAGTGGTGGACCAGTCCGGGCTGATGCAAGTCCGGCAGCTAGGGTCGAATATATCGACTCCCTCTTCGATCTCTCTGATGATAGCCGCCTTGGATTTCCGGAAGGCCTCGTCCAGGTCTGGGCCCCACCGAAATCCGACCTTCGGACTCAGCAGGGTCCGATGGTGTCATCAGTTCGGTGGTTCTGCCGTAGTGCGACACCTGGTTCACGAGGCCGAACCATGCCCGTATGTCGGTGACGTTGGTGGGTGTCGGGAATGTGGCGATGGCGTCCAGGTATTTGGGCAGGGGCTTTACTTCTGTTGCCGTGACCCGGAACCCCGGGAAGTCAGCCTCGAGCGACGAGAATTGGAACTTGGCAGGGTTCAGTACCACACCGTTCTTTCCCACCAGCTGGATGTAGTCGACGACGCGCCACCAGTGCACCGACAGGTCCTTATCCCACATGATGGTGTCGTCGACGCACTTCGACTTCCTGGGCACGTCCGCGATGATCGCGTCGTATCGCTCCGTGTAGGCGTCCTGGGATGCGAGGAATCCCATGGGGGCACGCCGGTAGCGGAACCTGCCCTGCTCCGTCAGGAATGTGGTCTTATGCCGGTCTTCAGGCCTGATCTCGATGGAGTGGAACCCGTTCCAGGCATCCGTGACGGTCTTGAAGGTCCCCGGCGGGATGGCTCTGGCCTGTTTGGCGGGCGGGACGGTGTGATGCGTCTTGCGTACGCTGTGGCGGTTCAGTGGCTGCAGATCGACGGTGCGACGAGGGGTGCCGTCTGGCTTGGGTGTCAGCACCATGCTGTGCAGCCAGGTCACATGCGTGTTGGGTGGCACGCGCTCGATGACGCCCAGAGCTAAGTCCCTCTCGAGCTGCTGCGACACTTCCTCTTGCCAGTGCACTGGCACGTTTGGGGGTCTCCTCGTCACGACCGGCTGCACGCCGGGATCGACCCTGATCTCCATGGGGGGCCCAGTCATCGCGGGGAGTGGCTGGTGTGGGCACGTGTTGAATGTCGACGACGCATACCTCCTCAGCAGCCAGGCTTTCATACAGTCCGAGTTCTCCGGCGAAGTTTTGACGGACAGACTCATAGGGCGACCGGGCGGTGCAGTGCGGAGCGGGCATCCGCATGCCGCCAACCTGGTGTGACAGAGTGTTTCCCGATCAAACGAGCTCGCAGTAGCTGCTACTGCCGCGCAAACCTTCGGGAACTCCGGTCCCAACACACCGAGCTGCGTCAACGCCGTCCTGCTCAAGTAGAAATGGTACGTGGAGTTGGTGACGTAGACCATTGCTGACGTCCCGAACAGCCGGCCCTGCGAGTCGCACCTAGACTTTTGATTTTCGGGGGCCTCTGGCGTACGCTCGACTCGTGTGCGTTCGTCTGATGAAGTTGCATCAGGACAATGCATGTTGGAAGGTCAGCAGCCCTCTTGATTTCCCCACAGCCGACCGCCTCGCATTTGAGGGTTGCTTGAGACATGTTCTGGGCTGATCGACTCTTGACTGTCGTTGGTAGATATTAATCCAGGAGCATGATCACACGATATTCAGTTGTATAATTATATTAAGCACACAAACTGAATGCTCCTGGATTTAACCTGGAATCACACCGAAAGCATGCAGTCAGTATAACGCAGAACTAGGTTAATGCACGTGTAGATCCGGTCAGTCCCGACACAGATGAAGTCGAAGATGTCACAGAAAAGACTAATGAAAACACAGTAAAATAAAATACTAATAATAAATACTAATAAAACACACTAATAAAATAATCAGACGAAAAACACACACTAGAAACACACAAAAAAGCTAGAAATAGGTGAAGAAGGAAATAATGCTTTAAGTTTAAACGTCACAAATGGCCCAAACCGATCATTTTTTGTTGTTGGAAATTTGAGCATTAAAGTGAAGAAAAAAAAAACATTTTGCCCTTCCCGTACCGAAAAACTCGGTCGGCTAGGATCCGTTGGGTGCGCCCAGTGAACATGTCGACATCGACCCGACGTCGGCCAGATGCTTGGCCCTATATCAGACCGCTGTTGGGACGCCAGCTGGCCGTTGTCGGCTGGGGAGCGGGAATGTCCGCACATACCGACATGCAGCCGACACCCAGCCAACATGCAGCCGGCACTCAGCCGACATACAGCCGACGTGGGACCGATGTCGTGAAGATATCGGGCTCCTGCCGGGACGCTAGCGGCCGGCTGTCGGCTGGGGATTGAAATGTTGGACAACGGCCCGACGTCCACTGGTCGCTATTGATATGCCGAATTCTACCCGACCTATGTTGGTATTCCAGGTCAGTTTGCCGGTGTCAGGCCGAGAGAGGCCCAATGTCGACATGCCGCTTGCGAGATGCCAAGCTCGCCCCGACAGATGCCGACATCCGCATGTTTACTGTGACACCCCTATGTCCTTATTCATGTCCTTCGCGCCGATGTGAAAACTCACTTGACGTCTCCCATTTGTTCCTACTGTACGACATTTTGCGCCTCTGCATTTGCCCCCAGACCAGAAACAAATGACAAAACAAACAAATGGTCACACGAAGTCGGACGTCATCTCAGGTCGTTGACTGTCATTGCTAATTCAACCATTTCCCGGCCATTGCTGATATTCGTCAGTTGTATTCTACTTAGCTATTTCAGCACCGTCGCTAGGAAAACTATTTTGTTCTTAAAAATTGTTGTGAGAATTGGAATGCATGATTGTTTCTAATGTATGCTAATGATTATGCCAGGTCTGTTCGCTCTATCTTGTTCCTGAGCCCACGTGGCACGGGAGCAAAAATCCGAATGTAAAGCCGCCTGATGTCAGGCGGATTTACATTCGGATTGCATACAGCTTCACTCAAAGGATGTCTTACTTGGTAGTCCAAGGACTGGTTTTTGTCTGGTTTTGTGTCATTTGAATGGAGAGCACCATGACTAAAGGGCACTGTTACACCTTGATTGTATTAGGGTTTTTGTATGCATGTGTATTGGTGCACAGTCTTGCACCTACCATCATCAGTTCCCTCAGCCTCTTCTCCCTATCACTTGTTATTGTTTTTGTTTTATCTATCAATGTTTGAAAATGTTCAATCATGCTAAATTGTGTACACATATGATCAATTCAGGAGGGAAGCCTAGGTGATGCATTTGCTTGCATTATATAATATCCACAGTGCATTACTAGTTAGTTAGTTGTGTTTTATGGGTGCATCGGCTGCATAGGTCATATAGTGCCAGTGCATTACTAGACCCATGTCATGCATGGGCGTAGCATTTCAATGTGGCAATGTCAATTATGATGTGGACATTTTACATGTACTTTTGTGTATTACATCACAATTTTCGTCTTCACAGACAACACTTCTGGTTGCCAGCCTGTTGCACCAGGTGGCTCGGCCTTCAGACCGCTTACGTCAATTCACAATGCTCCATTGGGGCACGCTGACAGGGATCTGCAGGCACCACCAGGAAATGGTCAGCTGCATGGGGAAGAAGGTACTTACTTTTTGTGTTAACAAATATGTCCTGTTAGCAAATATGCCTATCGATGTTTTTGACATGGCATGTATGGTCATTTGGACAATGGTAAATTGTGTGCATGCATGAGTATTGCCACAATGTTACGTTTGTGTTTTGCAACTCAAAAGTATCTCAAAGGTATAATCTGGTGGATCAGATGTTTACTGGTGCAAATATATGGATTGTCCTTCAAGCACGATCAATTTCTCCCTGGGTAATTCATCGTGTATGCGTCATGCTGATTTTTAATATTCATTTTCATTCTCAGGTTCCATGGAATTAGTTAGGACATTACTGTATCTGCTGGAGGATGTTAGAGAAACTCAGAAGATACATGGAAGAATGCTGCAGGCAATCATTCACTCACAGAAGGGAGTACTGCCGGAAGGGGTGTCGTTCCCGATAGACAACATTGAGGTTTTCAATGAGATTAATTCCAAACTTCAAGCGGATCCTGCTTTTGCTGATGGTGTGGTAAGTGCTTGACTACAGCATGAGTATTGTGATGGGTATGAGTCATTGTTTTCTTCTTTGATTAGTTTCATGGTGTGCATTATTTCATGAACTAGGAATGCAGATGCAGGCCTTAATTAGCATGTCGGGAACACATTTTATATGTACACTAGACCTGAAAGTGTCTACGTTTGCCAGTTCCTAAGTACTATGATATAACTGTCTTCCATGGGTGTCAAAATATCACTGTTTCATCAGAGAGCCATGACAGCAAATGCAGATGATGGAGATCGTAAATAGTGAGTGTAAACATTTATTTCAGCCTTTATTTTTCGTGATGTTCGTTGCACATTTAATTCACAATTGTTCTTTCTTTGCATCTCCCTCTGCCTATTTATCGTAGTGTCTGCTCATTACTCAACGCCTGAAGCAATTCTATTTTGTCTCAGGTTTCTGAACATGTAGACTATATTGCGTGGTGATACGCAAACCCGTCTTGGGATGAAATAAAGCAGGAGATCCATAGTAAATTGAGTCATGATTCTCAAATGGCTGGCGAGGCTAGGCATATGACCAGCGCAGGCCTCCGGTTTTTACCAGTTCGTGTCTGAATCGAATTGGATCATTAAGCACTGTCAACTCATTTTGTTGTTTGAGAACTCCAACATTGGTGCTTAATGTGTGTGTGACGCCATCGTGCCTGCCTTGTGGTCTACAGGAGCAGTCAAGAAAACTGCAGCCACCAGTACTGCATCGCGCACGGATGTTGAACGCGCCGTTGGAAAATGGTTCACGGGCGGCCGCGTTCGGCGCCGAGACCGCACCCGTGGTGATGAGTCATCTGCCCAGTGAAAATGCGGTCATGTACATTATGCCACTGCGCACTGGCCTCGAGCATTCGTTTTCACCAGAGATGTTAAGCTGAAAAATATATGAGTTGGATGCATGTATGATGTGCTGGCGGTACACGGAAGATGGCTGGTGGATTCAGCTGAAGTTACGAATACTCCACGCAGAGCCAATGATGTATCAATCTTGACCATTACTACATGGTTAATCGATCATTTATCATTACATCACTAAAAAAAGACTTGCACTGGATGACCGTGACTTGCCATGTTTTGAGCTTGTTGCGTGAACCTGGGCCCTGCTACCCGATGAACCAGTTGCCGCGTTCCCATCCTTCATCGAGCCAGCCTTCCGCTGACCATAAATTTGTGTTTAGCAACACTTAGCTCGTCAGACTACAGAAGAATGTTAGGTCGGCGCTCCAGCCATCGTAATAGACACACGTGTCGCCACTGACGGGGTAGTTCGAGCATGTTTGTGCATCTCGATTGATTGGTAAGGACGAAGAACAAAATGGACCAGATGCACTCACGAATTCTGGTGCGTAAGCGGATCCGAGTGTGAAGGGCAAATGCCCTCTTCCTTTCCAATGCATGCCGTACACTGCCCATATCGAGCCCATGACTGGTCCATATATGGGTGTGCCCACATGAACCCCACATCTGGCCCATATATGGGTGTGCCCACATAAACCCAACATCTGGCCCATATATGGGTGTGCCCACATGAATCCCACATCTAGCTCATATGGGCAGCCCATCTGGGACAGAGATGAATCCCACGACAAACCCATATGGGGCCCATGTGGGTGCCCATTTGGGACCAATTTGGGACCCACTTGGGAATGCTGGCTGGGATGTCACAGGCGGCTGAAGCAAAGTCGTAGAAACGTCTAAAAAAACTGGGGACCAAACCCCTTTTGAAGTTGATTCCTACCATGCATCGCCATAGCGCTAATGACACACTTCATTGAAAAGTTGCGCATGACCCCATGCCCCCTCTGTTCCTACACCTGTGGACTGTAGTGCGTGCCGCTGTGCAGGCGCTGTACAGATGCGGTCCGCTACAGATCTACTCACTCAACTCAGCGTGACCATTCACTGGTCGGGCGCCGCAGCTAGCTTCAAATGCAACCGACTGTTCTACCGGCACCGCTGAACAGATTGCAACACCCATAAGTTCAGAGTTTGCAGAACGGTTCACTAGTGTTGTATGGCTTGTCTTGTGCAACACACTAGCAGACAAGCACGTTTTGACTCGCTTTTGCTCTGTTGCTGGACGCTTCAAATACCCAGATGTCGTGGAAAGCATACCCAGAATAGCATCATTCCAGCACTGTTCAACGTTCACCGCCTTTTGACCAAACGTCTTAAATTGAGATACAAAAAGTTGATGGTGGTATACCACCACCAGTGTCGTGGGTGTCGATTGAGACCCCGAATGATCCCGAATGTATTGAGACCCCGAATACTTATAAGAAATCAACGCCCTGACTAGTGTACCGTGGTTTCGACAACGGTATGAGAGGCAAAATGAATCTGAAAGGGTAAGAATTTTGACAAAAAAGTTATTAATGGTGAAAACCGTGAACGTTTCTCATCTTAGAGCTGAATTGGGGCTCCCATTCGTAACTATTTCGCAGGTTATGTCCCTGGCGAGGGATGACACAGGGGTCAGGGTCGGACTGCTGGAGCCATTAATATACACTGAGAAATGGCATCTGAGTAATGCAACCTCGTCTGCTTTTTGTTTAGCTGACCTCCCATTTCCTGTCATGTATGTGCCACGATATTTTGTTGAGTTGCCGCCACTTTAAACGTTGGGCGTGGGCAAGGTGGGCTGAATATTAGTTCACAGTATAGTTTACAATGTAGCTCAGAGGGATACAAGCTCATAGCTAATCCCCGCCAATACATGAGATGCCACCGGTGCCCCACACCTTGCTTCGAGTGGGGGAGGGCTTCAGGGCGCACCTTGCTTCAAAGTCGCGAAACATAATGAACACCAACTGGGATACTGGGACACGCATGTATTTCCTCACGTCGTCACCTCTCGCTGGTTTGACGCCGCATGTTAAATGCTCACGGCAGGTGGCGACACATTCCAAGTAGACCCACTCAACCAATAGCGATTGTCGCCGTAATTTCTCCTATCAGTGTGCCCCCCCCCCCCCCCACATCCCACACGACTAGTGTGTAAATACTCATCGGAGAACATCACTCATCAGACTAGAAAAAAGTTGCCATTAACTTATCGCAGATTGTCACGGGTAGCCAGGATCTTGCGCCATGGGGAAACACAGTAGGGTGTGTGTTTCACAGTTTCCAGTATTTCGCTGAACAATCCAGTTGGATCACTGACACGGCTAGCGACAACGCTGGCCACCGGCACTGCTACACACCGCCAGCGCTGGCCACCGGCAGTGCTACACACCGACAGCGCTGACCACCGGCAGTGCTACACACCGACAGCGCTGGCCACCGGCAGTGCTACACACCGACAGCGCTGGCCACCGGCACTGCTACACACCGTGAGCGCTGGCCACCGGCAGTGCTACACACCGACAGCGCTGACCACCGGCAGTGCCACCAACACGGACGTACGACAGGCTCCAGCCGTACGGCAGGCCGCTTTGTCCCGACGACTGCTCGCAAGATGTATCACCTGGGTTGGAAGCTCAGTATTGCAGGAACTGCTCATAACTTATGACTTCAAGTGGGGAGCGTGGGCTCCATAACGGTGGGGTGTCGGCGAGGGTGACGTATCTCCTGCAACGGTTGCGGAATTTAACATTGCGCTGATGAGGCTCATGGCAATGCTGGACCTAAATACTCAGCCATCACCCAAAACATTTCCATTGAGCCCCAGAATGTGGGTGAATATCCGAAAATATTGGCTCACGTCTTCAGTTACTGAAAAATATTCCGTTCCTAAAACACCGCCATCAATCACCACGCACAGCACACCAAGCATGTAACCTGACTAGCACAAGGTAACGATAACCTTTGAGGTACAGAAGACAAACCACCTCCATGTCCACCGTCCACCGTCATATCCAGCGTGGCCGGCTGCAGGGCGCGCAGTGTCCACCACAGCCTGAAGGCACTTGTTGTCACGTTCCGCTCCCTCACAGCCTCGGCGCGACGGTCGGCAGTGCCGCGCACGGCGTTCGGCCGCCCCTTCAGTCGCGCGCCGCCACGTACCGCCGATATATCACGCTGACGTAGATCATCATCAGCACCACGATGAACGCATCGTCGAACAGGCCCAGCAGACCGAAGAACGCCTCGGGCAGCACGTCGAGCGGCGAGAGCAGGTACAGCACCGCCGCCACGAAGCAGACCACGACGCGGATGCGGAACATGAGGAACAGGCCACCTTCGCTGAAGAACTCCAGCCACAGGTGGCGCAGCAGGCACGGCAGGTCGCGCACATACTCCAGCCACTGCAACACCACCGAACGGTTGGCAACACACATTTCACCTCTTAGAACTTGCGCCCTGGCTTACTTTTCGCAAAATTAAGTTTTTCCTGGAATTATTCCACAATTAGTACCGCACGTGCACTTGATGACATAAGCCAATGAGACCACAAATATTAACTTGGTGGTTATTCAGTTGTTGGCGCGAACCTGAACGGGAATAAATGGGTTCTTCTTGAGGCAAGAATTACATGGTGCTTTTCACGACCACACAACACGAGGAAGAAACCAAACGTCGGGAAATACGATGATAATAGAAAAGACCATTGTTTATTTGGTGTTTCATGATGCACTTTATGCACGATAACGGCTAATGGCGCCGCCCACACTGCTTCGCCGGTGGGCCGCGGGATTGGGAAATGTCCTGAGCGGTGCGAGTGTTGAACCCGGGACCTTTGGTACCCAGATATAAACGCAATAGAAAAGACCAAGTGCGCCCCAGGCATCTATTTGCCGCCGGTAAACGCATTACTGCGCTGTTGTTTCACAGTTGATACATATAGTGCAAATCACAGACATTTCGCTGCACGATCAAGTAGCCGACTTGCGACTTGGTGATTCGCAAGTGCTTGTTCGGAGCGCATACAACATTGATGTGTTCGACTAGCACCAATTACTGAAACACGCCTCCGGGTGATAATCTTCTATGGACCATGGGTACGGCTTGTAGGCATATTTGAATCTCCCTAGGTCTGCGCATACCGGACTGAAGCAGCGTATGCATGCGACTATGCTAAATGCGGGCTCGCGAATATATTTGATGGGATCACTGACCGAGCGAAACCAACACCAACAGCAACGCCAGGAGGTAGCATGGATTTTAGAAGCTTTGCATCAATCTTGTGACCTTTTCCGATTCTACCTCGTCCTGAAGCCGTGTGACGTATATAGTGTTATCTATGAGATACACCCAGACAAAACTACCTCCCAACACAGTATTTGTATTGTGTTAATTATGTTGATTTAGTGTCCTCATGCCGATTTTGGAGCTCATGATGCATGATGTCAACAATATGTATTTTACTTTAGGCCAGATGTAGTATAGGGTGCTGATATAAATCGTGGTAGCACAAATTTTACTTAGTTCATGTAAGTTCATTGAAGAAACTATGCCTGCAAAATGGCAAAGCGGCCGCTGTGTCCTAACGCCCAAAAATAAGCAAACAAAATCCTCGCATAACAAATTCCCCAGACAAATCTGCGCAGTCAACAAATCGGAATTCGGAATCAAGCATCCACACTTCACTGGAGCATGTCACATTTTAGTTCAAACTTCGAGCTTGACACATCGGAAAGTGTTTCGGATGCGGACATTATCGCATTTCCAATGTCCGTAGGATAGACGTTTGCATCAAAACACGTTCGTACGGAAAAGTTGGTACGCAAATGTTCATATGCACACATTAATTAACGTTAATGTCCATGCCGCAAATATTCACATACGCAAATGCTCCCATAGGAAATATAATCATATACACAAGTGTTTGTACGCGCAGAGCTCGCATAATTAGTCGACTTGATAAGGTTTAGGCTATGTAGGTTAAGTTAGGTCAAGTTTGGTTGGATTGGATCATAATTTGCACGTAGGAACACCATCTTGTGCGAGCATTTAAGTGTACCTAAATTTGCGCATACGAACGCCTGTGTACACGAACATTCGCGACACCAACACAAATGCTTCCTCGACACGTAATGCGGGCACTCGCTACCAGCGTGAGCTAAGGTATGAGAAACCATACCCCGTGAAGCGACGATGTCGGGAGTGGTCCCGCAGTGCAGCGTGAGTAATGCGTGTAGATCGGGCCGCCAGCCGATGCTTTACTACACACAAATTAAGGAAAAAAACGCACATACGATGTGAATATTTGGGCATGTACAATTTGATTTCCGGACATTTCGCCTCTAATCCTTTCAAAACGAGTCAAACCAACCGCTGCCAAGCCGCCTAAAACCTCCCGAGCCCCCCCCCCCCCCAACACATTACAGTACTAGTTTTGCAGTTCTGTCGTATCAACACACAGTAGCTTCCAATTGATCCATCCCGATGGCCATTGATCATTGATCATTGGTGAATTGTTGGTCATGCGGTCCAGCAAGGTATCAATTCTTTTCGGACGAGGAAAACCACGTGCCTGTCACATCAGGGATCCGACAGTGCAATTATCAGAAGCACAACACAATGTACCAGCGTTGGCAGAGTGGTCGAGTGTTCTCACCGCGCGCGGCTGGCCGGAGAAGCGACGGTTGTACCTGCCGACCTCTTGCCGAGTCCTGACACGCCTCTCGACGCTCTCCGGCTCGACGCAGTTCAACTCGGCGGCGGTGAAGCATGCGAACAACAGCGTCACCTGCCGCGAAGCAGGCCAACAGGACGTTCACCTGGCACGGAGTCAGCACACAGCACTGCCACCCGACACGAAACAGCGGTCAGCCAACAGCCACCTGGAATGAAACAGGTGAACAACGACGTCGTCAACTCGGACACACGCCCTCCTGTGTGCCCACAATGCGAGGACAACCTTATAATTTTGACACCCTTATATTGGACAACCTTCAAAATCTGATGCATTCATGCAATGTTATAACTCGGCCACGATATGACAAAAGGTAATGCATTCCAATAGCTAATACAATGTGTTCGATGACACAATTCCTGTGCCTGTGCATTCGGGGGTTCAAGGTGGAAGACAGCGGTGTGGGGGAGGGGGAGGTATATGCTTACAATTCACCAGAATTGAACATAAATATATTATGAGGCACCATGTAGAGTGAAAAGTTAAATTCCCCTTGTACACGACAGACGCTATTGTGTAAATCGAAAGGCACTAGGTGATCCTATGATAATGCTTAGCAACATAGCAACTCTTCCTAGAGATGGAAAAGGGTAGGTAAAACCTAGCCTGACCAAACTTTCAAAACTGGGACGAACTGGGTATTGACTACCATACAAAAAACCAAATTCTTGCATGCCGGTCATTGGCATTAGAGGCAAGAGAATAGAGGCTTGTAATAGGAAAATATTTGTACAATACTTGTAATAGGTGTATTATACATCCTCAGGCAAGCAGACCATCCTGGGAAAAATAATTGCTACATGTCTGAATAACATCAATATGACTCGCTTGGTCTTGGTGTACTGATGATTGCAAAAGTGAAAGAAGGCATTTTAGGGTAATTTTGAGAAAACAAGCGAATAAACAGCGAAATAATATGTCATGAAGACAACGCTCGATTTAATCCCTGGGAGTGTATGCGAAGGGTGGATGCGGCCCCTGCTCGACGGATTTTCCTAAATGGCTTTCAAATTGTTCAGCGGATCCAGGTCATCTTTTGCATAACCCACGGCATATTCTCAGGACAATCTTGGGTTAAAAACACACAGGTCGCGTCCGGTAACGTCAGGTCAGCTATGACGGCATACAAGGAAACGGCCTACCGTCATTTTTTTCTCACCGAAATCGCGAATTTTTGGGGGCTATCATTGCATCATGGCAACAAATGTGTGTTGTTTGGTGCCTAAAGGGTAATTTACAAGTATAATGAAATGCTCCCATGAATTTATGACACTCCCGCGAGGGTTTTGTATGTCATTGGCCTAATTTTGGCCCTTCCGAGGGTATTGCAGCTGATTGGCCTAATTTCATCCGAAGCGCTCTTTCTTAACCTCCCAAGAGTTCAGGAATAAGTGCGGGCGCTGAATCTGAATGCTACATGCTCTTGCATCAGCAAACCCAAAAATAATGGTTTCGGCCCAATTCCATACTTTCCATCAGTGCCACAGCTCGAGCCACATGCATCCAAATGTGACATATAAAACATTATACACAATGCAGTGATTGAAGAGTAGTACACCTATGAGCTGCATATCATTAAATTTTGTTTGGTTTGTGGCTCAACTATGACATTTTTTTACGTTTGGAACGAGAAACTTTTGACCTGACTTGGAAGGTTAACCAATAACCGAATCGGATGTTCATTACGAGGCCCCAACAGATGCAACCCGCCCACCGTTGTTTCCTTTCGCCGCGCTGGCATGCGCTAGGTTTGGCAGTGCTGGTGAGGTTTGCAAAACTCCTGTACTGAGATGCGTGTATGGAGTTTCAGTGTTAACATGTGGTGCTTGAGCACCACATAAGTGTGGCTGAGCCCACCTAGCTTTGAAAAACCATAACATTGGTTCTTTTGGGATGCATGAAGAAAAAAACTACATAAAAACCACAAGACTATGCAAAAGCACCACCTGAAATTTTCGGAAGACTTTGGAAAACTCCACTAGTGCTAGGAGGGTGGAAAATGTCATGCACAGGGGGGGGGGGGCAATTGACACCACACACATACTGCAAATCGAAAACCGTATGAGTTCAATGTGCATGGTCATGCTGCAAGTTGCTCCAAACTCACCATTAACAATCAGCACCCACCTGTTGCCGACAGAGTGGGCAGTCCATTGGACCCAAGGCACTTCCATGGTCATGATGTGCGAAGAGGCAGTCAGAGCAGTAAAGGTGGCCACAATTTGTTTCCAGTGCATGGCTGAGGTCACCCAAACAGATGGGGCAGAGAACTTCAGCAGCAGTAGCTACCCGCCCTTGGCGTGGTGAATCTGCTGACAATGGTCTGGCACCAGCTGGCATCTTGTATTTTTACTTGCACAAAAGATCCTCAACCATCTAGTCAGATATAGGTTTTAATGCTGCAGGACAACGTTAGAATGGTAGTTTATATTTTAGTTAAAAGTTAAAAGTTGCCATACCCAGCTGTGAATTGGAACATATTAAGAGTATAACAACCATTATGGACACATGCTATAGGTATATTTTCACAATAGTTTGAAGGATAGGATGAAGTACATGCCATTCCACCAGTCATTCTCTGCATCTGCAATTAAGTAACAGATGCTGAAGATGTGTTACCCAAGGTAACACAATGGGGTCAATAGTTCCTTGAGAACTCAGGATATAGCATCGCTTAAGTGGTTTTAGTCTCTTTTTTCTCTTCTTACAGTGTCTTCCAATATAATTTATCACTTAACTTATCACTGCAGAGCACTGCAGTTCATTGTCAAACAGTACATTTCAACCTCCAAATGTGAAGGATGAGAGGATAATTATCTGGAGAGGAGTGTTCTGGATGCCAACAACTCAGGAGCAGCCTATTTGTCCAACCCTGGTGTAAGTAGTAATCATCAATCATCTCCACAATCATTATTTTCCTTTCTACAAATCCATTGCTGTGAATGACCAGCATGACCTACTCAATCCATTGGGCACTTACATAGAAGCTCCTGAGAACAAATTAGGAAAACATGCATATGCACTTGTTCAACTTGACATTGCAACTTCTTCTTCCATCTATAGAAGTAGGTATCTATTAAGTAGGCTTGTTAATAATATGTCATTCCTTCCCAAGCATTGTTTTAGATGGATTGCACCATTTCGATATTAAAAAGTGGCCTTCTCTGTAGTTACTACCTTCAACCCTAAAGGGGCTTAACTCCTGCCAGCATCTGGAATCTGGACCATGGACAGCAGATTCTGTTGTAGGTAGTTAGAAGCCTATTTGTCAATTTCACTCTTCCAGCTTAGGAGGAAAATGAGGTATCTTAAAGGTTTTAAGGTTATAATTAGGCAGCTTAAGGTTTTACACACATTTTCCAAGACAAATTCTACCTACATTTTACCTCTATGAAGCATACAAGGGGTCAGGTTTGGTTAAGTTAAGTTAGGTTAGGTTCTTGTTGAAAGTTAATTTTTAATATACTTTTTCTTCAACAGTTTGGCCAGCTTAGATTAAGTGGAATTATTGCAGTTTAAGGTAACCATTAGACAAGCTTTACATACATTTTACCCCATGAAGCACACAAGGGGGTTAGGTTTGGCTGTTGAGCCAGATTATATTTTTGTTGTAAGTTAGAAAATTTTCCAGACAACTTTTCGTAATAAACAAATTGAGTTCTTTTCTTCAGAAACAGTACAGAACACAAACAGAAACAAAAACCTATGGTAACATAGGTTAGGTGGTACATTTTTGATAAAAGGTGTTTTTGGAACTTTGGGCATACTTTTGCAGAACATGATGTTTATGAACATGACTAAGAAGATGCGACCACTTGTTTCCAGTGCTGATGCTTACTTTTCAATTTGGACGATGACGTCACATTGGTACTGTGTAATGACGTCATAGGTATGGCACTGAGTCTTTGACTGGCTAATGCTACAAATGGTTCACATACATTAATGAGATTGTCAAAGTAGCTTAACCTAATCTAACCTAACCCAACCTAGCCTAGCATAGCCTAACCTAACCTAACCTGCTTACCTCTCAATTTATCATAGCTATAATTATATAATGTGCCATGAGGTCAGGTTGACTGGCTAATGCTACAAATGGTCCACATACCTTAATGAGATGGTTTAAGTAGGCTAACCTAACCTGACCTAACCTAACCTAACCTGCTTACCTCGGTTTATAATAGCTATAATTTATATAATGCACCATGAGGTTAGGTTAGGTTAAGCTACTTCGACCATTTCATCAAGGTATGTGAACCATTTGTAGCATTAGCCAGTTGAAGCCTCGGTGCCATACCTATGACGTCATCACACCATACAGATGTGACATCATCGTTCAAATTAAAAGGTAAACATCAGCACCAAAAACGAGTGGTTGCATCTTCTTAGTCACATTTATAAACATCATATTCTGAAAACAATTCCCAAAAATCCCAAAACACCTTTTATCAAAAATTTACTGGTTAGGCTAGGTTACTTTTTTATTTAACTTTGAAGGTTTTGAGAAAAAAATTGTTCGGAAATGAGTAATCTTTAAAAAAAAAAGCTTTCCTACATGGAAGGTTAGGCTAGGCTAGGTTAGGATGTGTTATTTTATCTCCAAACTAAAAAGTATGCATTTACAGAGGAAATGAGTGGTCATATCGTGTTCAGCACGTTGATAAACATTGCATTAGAAAATGAATTCCGAGAAACCAGAAATTACCTTAAACTGCAAATTTATCGAAAATAAATCATCCTGATATTACTCACAAATTTCGCTCTGGAAAGGATGTAGGTAGTTCGATCATTTTCAGGAAATCCCGACACCAATTTACCACGATATCTTGAAATTAATACCTCCTTTTGGTCGCAGGCAATCCGATTTACCTATATCCTAGCTTGTAGGACACACAGGAGGGTGGGTGCCAAGTGGGTGCCCACAAATCAAATGTTTTCTCCATGGTCAATGGTTATGTTCGTATTTAGTGCACTGCAATTGCCACCAGTTGACTTCCATATGCTGCTGCCAAATGACTGAACAGAAAAAAGCTTCAGGAGCGTTCAAGTCAACATGCAGATACGATATCGAACGTGGTGTGCTCCTGAGTGGAAGCGCAACAGGTTCTATTGGCTTTATGATGCTTCCTTGCCTTGATATTTAAATCCTAAGGTTTTGGAATAGCCTTAGCTAACATCCAAGTTTTTTTTTTCCAATGGAGATCGGTTGCTTGGGTCAAGTCCTATTCTAAGTTAATTGGTGTTGTTGCAGTCTAAGGTGTCCCCGAGACAAGTTTTGCACACATTTTACCTCCATGAAGCAAAGGAAGGGGATATGTGGTTATGTTAGGTTGAGCCTTTGTTATCAGTGATGAAAAATATAATTGTATAATTGTTTTTCTTCAAAAACAGGCCAGGCTATGTTAGGTAGGTAGGTACCTTTGGTACCTACGTACATATGTTAGGTTTTATAACTTGAAAACTGTGAAAAAAATATATAAAACCTATTAAAAAGGTTTTCTTCCATGTAAGAATAGGGTAGGTTACGTTAGGTTATAGGTGGTTTTACAGAGCTTTACTCCCAGGTCACATGGGCTCAGGAACAAGGTAGAGCGAGGACACCTGGCATAATGATCCACATAAATTAGAAGCAATCACTGATTCAAATTCCCACAACAGTTTCTATAACAAAATAGTTTTTACTAGTGACTCCGCTGAAATAATTGGACTTAAACTTACGATCATCAGTGAATAACACTACACTCTGATTTTTGTTGAGACTGCCCTCAGCTCTGGTATCTGGCAGCTGACGTATGACTGCCAGATTACAAATTGGTGGTGTGGTTAAATTATGGAAGGCTATAGTAATAAGCCAATTTTCTGAGCAACAGTAGATAAAATGACAACAAAATATACTTCAATCAATACCAACCATGTTTATACATCCACACCTGATACTCCCAACATGCTCACACCCCACAAGTAATGAGTATTCCCAACACAACTCACAAGCAGGATGCTCATACAGCAACTGATTCATATATGGATTATGGGTTTTGCAATATAAAATGGTTTATGCAAGTTATACTAAATTATACTACCACCAAACAATAATTGTTGTGAATGAAAAAAGTGCAAAAATTGTTTGAAACCAATTTTTTAAATATTAAATGATGCATGCTATAATTTTCAGTGCGTATCTGGAATGTTTCACTTGAAGCAAAAAATCACTTGGAAAGATCTAAAGCACATAGATGGAAGAGTGAATTGCTGCTGTAAAACCACCTTATGTTGCATATAGTTGTCATAAAGTGTTCAGAATTTATACGAGCCACAAGGGCCCATCCAGGTTAAGTCTCTAAAAAGAACATATTAGCCTGGACAAAAATGCACCCATCATCACCCTAATAAATACCACATCCAAAGTTCCCAAAGAAGCTATCCACCAACATCCTACACACCCATCAATACCTATCTACCTCACCTATCCAGCCACATTCACTCCAACCCACATGACAAATGTGTGGTTTGAGTGTCTGACCAATAATTGTCAGACTCTATTCATGCCTGCTTAAAGGGGTTCATACCATGTACACATGCTAGCATAAACCTTACCCCTTCCACCACACTAATTATAACTAAAAAACCAAATTTTCCAGCAAAAAATTGTCCATTCTGTTTGTAAATACATTCAATGAGGGACCAACAACATGAACAGGTAGCCTATCTCATTGATCAATTACCCTTTGACCCAAGACCTGTTGTTGCTTAAGGTTGCAATACATTTTTCTTTATTTTGAACATTACTTTTGTATGCTATATTACCCAACACCAAGCCCCTTTTTAGGTTTATTCTGCCTCCCAACTGATAGGTATGCATTTGCAGGGGAAATGAGTGGTCACATCATGTGAAGCACTGGAAGCATTGCATTGGATTGGAAAAAATAATCCCAAGAAATCAAAAATTACCTTAAACTGCAAATTTATCCACTAATAATCACTTCCACCAAAAATGATTTCTATGGAAGCTTGTATCAGTTTTCATGAAGGTTTTGTTGAAAGGTCAAAAACTCTAAACCTGCAAGTATTATTTACAACATGAGTGCTTCCCAATTTTTGCTTGGTAAGAACAGGTCTTACTTGCGTCTCCATCTGGGGTGGATCCAGTGGCCTGGCCATGGGTAAAAAAAGAAGGAAATTTGAACAGTCCAGTCCATTTATCTCACAAAAACTCACTCTCAAAATGAAGAGGTATCATCGGAAAGTGCTTGATGTGTAGACCACCCCCAAAATTGATTTCACTAGGGGCCCAGTGGGTCATTTTCACAACTGACTTCATGCTTTTGGTTCTGGGGAGTTCATTTTGGGAGAGATATGAAGAAAAATATTTGGAATCAGAAAAGGAATGCAAAATCGACCATGGCCTTAACAATTTTGCCACCCAAGAATTGAAACATTTCAAATTTCAAAATTTTGAGTGTTCAAGTTTCTTTAATTTTTCTTCATCTAATGAGTGGAGCAGACTCAAGACGTTTGAAGTGGATTTGCTCTCACAAAATGCTTACTTTAGCCAGAATCTTCAATTTTAGCCATAATAGTCAAATATGCAAAACTAATATATCAAAATGGAAGAAAAAAAATCCTTTGGTGCATTTTGTTTCCTCCCTAAAGATATGCAAACCATGAAAGTTTCATTAAAATATGTATCCATTAAAGTGTGATGACTGGTAGAACTTTGCTGGAGGTGACCTCACTTGACCTTGACGGACTCGTTGACCCTAGATAACCTGACCTCAAAATTTTCATGCAATATGCCACATTGATGTGGGAAAAGGTATGCCATATTTTGGTGTGCTACCATGTGCCATTATTTTACTATCTGGAAAACCTTGGGAGGAGGAGGGGAGCACATATCAACCCCTTGAGATTGGGTGGGTTAAGCTGTAAATTTGTTGTTTAGGGCATTGCATTTATTTTTATTAAACACTTGATACCATGTTTGGGAATAAAAATCAGTTGATGTGAAAATTCATTTCAATGCTTACTTTTCAGTTTCGAAGTAAAATACATGTATTACCTCCATGAGGCAAACAAGGTGATTAGGTTTCGATAGGCTATGCTATGGTATATTTTGGCCTTATGTTGGACAATCTTGGATATTTTGGGAAATTTACAACAAAAAAGCTGGGAGCAATTTTTCTTCAAAAGTAGGTTTGGCTGGGTTAGGTTTTATGATCTGGAAAATTTGGAGAAAACATTGTTGATAATTTTTACTTTTGGGGTGGGGGATTTTCTTCTCAAAAGGGAGATTGTGCTAGGCTACATTATGTTAGCTTTTTCTTTTTGTATTATATTGTCTGCTATTTTACCTAACCCCTAGCCCCTTTTTGGTGCCATTTTGCTTGTCAACTGAAAAGTAAGCATTTGCAGAGGAAGTTTGTGGTCACAGCTTTATTATGTTTATAAATGTTGCATTGTGAAAAATGCAAGAATTCATAAAACACCTTGAAGCACAAATTTACCAAACAGTTATCTAGGTTATCTGGATTTCTCTGCACACACTGGCCTATATGTAGGGTTGAACAATGGGTGGCTCCTGTATTTTTTTTTCATCCAGAATACTATCCTCCGGAAAATTATGCTCCCATTTTTTTTCCTCATTTGCAGGTTAAATGCTGCTGTTTGACAATTAGTTCCTATGTGATCAAGTACTTCAGATGTACTAGAAAGTGCAAACTGAGATGTTAATGTCGCAAGTTTCCCCCCCCCCCCGCAGTGGGGTCAGCCTCGTTACACGGCTGGCTAGGGAAATGGCGCTCCCTCGGGTCACCACAGCCGCACCAATAAGGGGCTTGGAAGCACGGAGGTGTTTCCGGGTGCTCACGCATTCCCATCGTCCTTCCCTCCATTCCCTTCCCAGTATCCATCCTGCTCCGACGCCCCTTAGTAGGTCCTGCAACAACAACCCCTTCCTGTTGATGCGCCCTAAAACCTTAATAACCAACCAACTATCACGAGCAGGTAGGGCAGCTTCCCCTGGTCTACCCTGTCCCGCAGTCTTATCGGGGTAGTCGCACCCCCTCGGCCCGTCCCACGGGGTTGACGGAGTCCTGGAGACTCAGGTCCCCCTTCGCACTGTGCGAGCTGTGACTGGGGACCAACACGCCTCTTTGGTCCTGATATCCCGGGGGGGGCGGGCGGGCCCGTAGGGCCCCATATGGGCCAAGCGACTTGTCGCGTCGGGCCGACGGTCTGGGCCCCGGCCCAATGCCTGCTGGCCTGGCCGGCAGGGGTCAAGGGATGGGCGGAGCTGGATCCCGGTCGGGGTGGTGAGTCTCTCTCCCGGCCGGGCGAAGACGCCGCCTGCCCCATATAGCTCCTCGGGCGCCTGGCGTCCTCCCTCCGCGGGACACAGGTGTCCCTCCTGTAGGGCCCCTGTGTGGTGGGGCGCCACGAGGAGCTGAAAACAAACACACTTCACGGTAGCTTCCAAAAAACATACCTTCCTTGGACTTCTCACAGAGGACCAGAACGCCGGCTTGCCTATCGTAAGTCGTAACACCTACCGGACACCTGCAGAGGCCTACCTCACTCAGCACCCACCGTCCCGCCCCGTGATCTCTACCACCGCTAGTTCAGAGTCTAGGCTGTCGTCGCCGCGCGTGTTGATTCTTAAGTCAACCGATACTGGAAAAGCTTTATCTGCACTCTCACCAGTTGAACGGAAGCGTGGATGTGATCTGCTCGGCGATATACTTCGATGTGAGAGCTGAGGGATGGAGCAATTGAAGTCGAATTTCGAAATGCCGAGGATGCAAGGAAAACTCTAGTATTAACTGAATTCAAATATAACGTACGAGAGCAGGGCAGGAGGCGCAGTGATAAATTATTCGTGAAATATGGTGGAATATGCCACTTTCTGAACACTTATCGACATCCTTCTCCAAGAAACATATGCATCCTGCTTCTTGGTGCGTGCTTATGAAGTCTTCGTGTCTCCTTTCTAACAGTAACTCGCTTAAAAGTATCATGATCATGCTCTCGGTAAGAGATGGTGATGCACGAACATTTTGCAACACAGTCTCAGGTAAAGGAGTTATCCATAATACGATGTGGCTTACAGTACCAGTGTATAGCAAAGGTATTTTTTCTCGCTATCCCCAATATAGCTCTTCCTAAATTATGAATATCAAAACAGGTAATGCAGGTACAGTTACAAGTACGCCATTGGCTCAAATTTGGGCCTGGAAGACATCAAAAGCATTTGAAATCACTCTAATTCCATGCCAAATTTTGACATCTTACCGTGCTCGTTTCGACATCCCACACCTAACGAAAAACCATTATTTTAACACTGAAGAGGCGTGATGTCACGATGCCTATTCTAGTTGAGCCACACAGGACAAACAAAAACTTTTCAAAGGATGTTATAAACTGTTTTGATCTGAGGGACGTCTCTGATGCGGAAATTGTCGATGGCGTATCTGAGTACTGTGTCGTGGAAGCTAGAAGGATCAAGGCGAGACGCGGAAGCGACCTACAAGGTACGAACAATATTGTGTTAACTTTTAACTCCACAGACATGCCCGTTGCGGTGTATGTTGGTTACGTGAAGGTGAAGGTTCGCGTCTTCGTCCCAAACCCTATGCGGTGCTTTCGCTGCCAAAGATATGGGCACACTACTCAGTATTGCCGTGGTCATCCGACTTGTGGTAGATGTGGCGCATCAGAACACGCCGGCGAAATGTGCGAGTCTGAAGAGCTGTGGTGTATAAATTGCGGTCATGGACAGGCCCCGCACGCTGCCTACGACAGAATCTGTCCAGTACATGTCAAAGAGAGATAAATTATTGCACTAAAATGCACTAAACAGATATCGTACCGACAGGCGAGGGAGATCTACATGGACACCCACCCCACGTGTCGTATACAGGTAAAGTAAAATGTATTCAACCTGCCACCACTCACCGGGAGCCTCCCAGTGCTTCCCAGTCTTTGGCCCAGCTTAGTGAGTTATTGCGATCATTTGGACTCGTGTGCACCTTCTTGCCGGAGCGAGGCCTGGTCCCTAATACTGAAGTTCCTCGCGTCCAGGAAGCAGATACTGAAACTTCCACAAAAACGCCTGAAACACACGGTTGTGCCGCCGGGGCACCCATGATCCCCTCCACGATGGTGCCCGTGAAGCACCAACTGAAGACGCGGTGCCTGAAACCCACCGCGTCACCTGTGCCCCCTGTCATTGCGACAGGGACTACTCCGCCCGTTGGCCTCACTGGTCACTCCAACCTTTATTGAGGTTGGAGATGAAACCCTACATCTTATGTTAACAGACTCGTTGAGTAACCTTCGGGCCCTTCAGTCTATTCAACCATCAAACCATTTTGTTCAAGAAATCCTAGCACGTCTGACAGTATTGGGTAAAGCGGTGTATGCGAAGTACTGTGTATGCGAAGTACTGGATCGAGGCACCCCTCCCCGAATCTGCTCTTTGAAATGACTTGGACCTTCTCAAAGCCCTCCATGCGTATGAGATTATTGGTGGAGCAATTTCTAAAGCCATTGTGGCAAAATTCCATTCCCACCAAATAGGATCCTTTGGAAGAGCTAGTGGCCCTCAGCTTTGTTGATCCGTTGTGGCATCTACCACCAAGAGCCTGATGGCAAAGATCCTGAACGAGCAACCTTGAACTGAATGGCCTCCAAAACGAGTGACAGTCACAGCTGAAACTATCCAGGGACACGGTTTGGAAAACTTTGTGAGAAGATGAACCCTCAAGAGGATGAATCTCCCAATGAGATACCTGTCTGCACCTCCAGAGTCCTGGAACTCACGAGAGGACTTCCTGAAGGCATACAATGTTGTCCAAGGTATCAAAGTCACCAACGATAAATGCAGAGCGACGTGTGGAATTGATTGAATAATACAACAGACTACCCACCTGGGATGAGGACCAACTCCAGTACCTCCTCCAACTTGTCACAGCACATCGTCAACAGCTTCCGGATGGCCAAATATCTATGCTGATCGGACAACATTGAGTGGAGTGCCTTCCATGATACTGGCACCAAATCCTATGAGTGGCTGATACTGCCATTGGGAGGGGATCCTAGGGGACATATAATCGGTGCTAATTCCAGCATTGATTGTATGGCCACCATGACGTAAACCCTTCAAAATGACCAGTAGCCTGTGTTACAAGATTATGCCTAAATTGCTTATACACAACCAGTGTGAAACTTCAAGGTTGTTGTGCAACCCCTAAATATTGATTGATCCATAAAATATGTTAAACACATCCATTTGACCCACAAAGAAAGACATTTTAAGGGTGGGAGGCGGAAAAATTAGAGAACAAATCACCTCTATACCTAAGGACCACCCTTGTATGCAAGATGTGAAATTTGAGGAATATTCTATGATGCACAGATGTACAGATGTTGTATTTTTTTGCTCACACAACCAATTAAATTATATTGCTATTAGTGAAATTTTATTATAATAAATATATCATAAAAAATAAACACTATTTATCTTATTATTATAAATTAAATTATTGTTTAACTAAAATCAAGCTAACATTCAGTAGTGTGCTCTCTTCACCTATTTTTCATATGACTGAAGTACGAGAATAAAGGCTATGTGCATTAATGATCAAAGACTGGCCAAGGCACCGTAAAATCCAAATAACGAACAAGCATTACTTTTGGCAAAGGTGTAGCATGGTACCTCTTACCTCTAAGCCATGCAAACGTGAGTCAGACAATTAACATTTGCTAAATGTCACTTCCTCATGCCTTGCATAACACTGGTAAACAAATTGTGCCCTCACAACCGATGGCATTTACCGAGTCCACCCGCGACCAATTGGCGTGAGAGGTTGGCCACGCTATATGACCTAGCGGTTGAATGCGTCGTAAAAGAACCCAAGGTTCTCCTTCAGTAGGCACAGATGCATTTTGTGTTTAGTGTTTGTCAGTGTTTATAAGTAGATTGTGGCATTTCTATGGAAGAAGTGTTTTTTTTTCTTCTAGAAGTTGACATGATTTTCTATCCAAATAATATAGTATTTTTGTATGCCATGGCTAAAGAATACATCTGTGTAAGTGACTTGACAGTCCAGTGTCTAACATGTGTGAATATTTTGCAGACTGTTCAAAGACATCCTGTTTTCTAGTATGTCACTATGAGCTTACCAATAATTGATGAAGAACTACATGTTGCAAGATTTCTTGAAGATAAGAAACTAAGGTACCATCTCATACTGAAGTGGTCTGGTCAGTTTTGTGAAGCTTATGTCATGGTGTTTCTTTAGCCTATTAAAACCATTGTTAAACTTCCCACTGACTGTATGTCAAGGTATGGATCAGAAGTGACAGCTGATCAATGCAAATTACAATAAACCTACGAATGTGCATGAATTCCGAGCAGGTCTGCTCTCGTGCAGATACGGACATGGTGTAATCTTTTGGTCGGTTGGTTTAAGCAAATGTTATGGTGTTCTTCATCAAGATTCACCGATGTTTTTAGGTGTAAGCTGAGCGCACACCAGACCAAGCCCCAGCTGAAAGATGAGCCGTTCGCCGTTTCTCAGCGTGAAGAAGGCAACGCCAGTTTCCGCGCCGGAGAGTTCGGCAGGGCGGTGCGGCAGTACGGCGAGTGCGTGTTCAGCGCTGCGTCGTCGGACACGCTGAGCTGCGGGCTGGCCAACAGGTCGGCGGCGCTGTTCCATCTGCAGCAGTATGAGGTGCGTGGAGGCGCGCCCCGAACTGTGTTGTGCGTTCAGGCCGTACACTGTGGCATGCCATACGTGTCATGCCATGCACTGTGTCATGCCACATGTGTCATGCCATACACTGTATCATGCTGTACACTGGCATGCCACATGTGTCATGCTGTGCATTGTGTCATGCCATGGGTCATGTCATACACTGTGTCATGCTGCATGTGTCGTGCTGTACACTGGCATGCCACATGTGTCATGCTGTGCACTATGCCATGCCACATGTGTCATGCTGCATGTATCATTATGTGCACTGTGTCATGCCATGTGCCATGCCATGCACTATGTCATGCAGTGCACTGTGGCATGGCACATGTGTCATACACTGTGTTATACTGCACATATCATACAGTACACTGTCATGTCATACACTGCGTCATGCTGTATGTGCTCAGCCAAACACTGTGTCATGCCATTCAATGTGCATACTGCACATGGTATGCTGTACACTGTGTCATACTGCACATGGTATGCCATACACTGTACCGTGTCCCACTTATCCAGCACGCTGCATGCACTGATGTTCAGATCCAGATATCTGTTATGGAAGAGGATCGCCATTCAAGAACCAAAATTCTGAGGGTAGGAATGGTGCCTGGCTTCGAAGTTATTTGGATGGGTTTTCTCCCAAGCCATGATTATAGAAGATGTATTTGTGTGAACCTGCAAATATAGATGAATTCAAAATATTTCCACAGCCAGAAACTTCAGATATGACTAGGTAGTAAACCCACGATGCTGTTTCCGTTGATTTATTACCAGACAGAAGGCACCAAAAATCAGTTTGCTGATATGTATATATAATTTGTCTAATTAAGAACCAAAGGAAGCTTGATGTAGTTAAATGCTTATGAATGGGACTCGGGTTCTGAACTCTTTTCTCAGACATTTTGAGAAATATTTCGTTCTCGGACCTGCCTCGAATCGTGAAATATAATTATTTCCTGGTGTGGCTCACCAGTCAGCAGTTCGGTTCACCATCGGGCGTCTGACTGGCGGTCCGAGTCCGATTCACTGGTCAGCACTCTGCCGCATAAGTCAGCTGGTGTATCTGTATGACGCAGGACAGTCAGTTGGTGTATCTGTATGACGCAGGACAGTCAGTTGGTGTATCTGGATGACGCAGGACAGTCAGTTGGTGTATCTGGATGACGCAGGACAGTCAGTTGGTGTATCTGTATGACTCGGGACAGTCAGTTGGTGTATCTGGATGACGCAAGACAGTCAGTTGGTGTATCTGTATGACGCAAGACAGTCAGTTGGTGTATCTGTATGACACAGGACAGTCAGTTGGTGTATCTGGATGACGCAGGACAGTCAGTTGGTCTGTATGACGCAGGACAGTCAGTTGGTGTATCTGGATGACGCAGGACAGTCAGTTGGTCTGTATGACGCAGGACAGTCAGTTGGTGTATCTGTATGACGCAGGACAGTCAGTTGGTGTATCTGTATGACTCAGGACAGTCAGTTGGTGTATCTGTATGACGCAGGACAGCCAGTTGGTGTATCTGTATGACGCAAGACAGTCAGTTGGTGTATCTGTATGACGCAGGACAGTCAGTTGGTGTATCTAGATGACGCAGAACAGTCAGTTGGTGTATCTGTATGACGCAGGACAGTCAGTTGGTGTATCTAGATGACGCAGAACAGTCAGTTGGTGTATCTGGATGATGCAGGACAGTCAGTTGGTGTATCTGTATGACGCAGGACAGTCAGTTGGTGTATCTGTATGACGCAGGACAGTCAGTTGGTGTATCTGTATGACGCAGGACAGTCAGTTGGTGTATCTGGATGACGCAGGACAGTCAGTTGGTGTATCTGGATGACGCAGGACAGTCAGTTGGTGCATCTGGATGACGCAGGACATTCAGTTTGTGTATCTGTATGACGCAGGACAGTCAGTTGGTGTATCTGTATGACGCAGGACAGTCAGTTGGTGTATCTGGATGACGCAAGACAGTCAGTTGGTGTATCTGGATGACGCAGGACAGTCAGTTGGTGTATCTGGATGACGCAGGACATTCAGTTTGTGTATCTGTATGACGCAGGACAGTCAGTTGGTGTATCTGGATGACGCAGGACAGTCAGTTGGTGTATCTGTATGACGCAAGACAGTCAGTTGGTGTGTCTGTATGACGCAGGACAGTCAGTTGGTGTATCTGGATGACGCAGGACAGTCAGTTGGTGCATCTGGATGACGCAGGACATTCAGTTTGTGTATCTGTATGACGCAGGACAGTCAGTTGGTGTGTCTGTATGACGCAGGACAGTCAGTTGGTGTGTCTGGATGACGCAGGACAGTCAGTTTTTGCATCTGGATGACGCAGGACAGTCAGTTGGTGTATCTGTATGACGCAGGACAGTCAGTTGGTGTGTCTGTATGACGCAGGACAGTCAGTTGGTGTATCTGTATGACGCAGGACAGTCAGTTGGTGTATCTGTATGACGCAGGACAGTCAGTTTGTGTATCTGTATGACGCAGGACAGTCAGTTGGTGCATCTGTATGACGCAGGACAGTCAGTTGGTGTATCTGTATGACGCAGGACAGTCAGTTGGTGTGTCTGTATGACGCAGGACAGTCAGTTGGTGTGTCTGTATGACGCAGGACAGTCAGTTGGTGTGTCTGTATGACGCAGGACAGTCAGTTGATGTATCTGGATGACGCAGGACAGTCAGTTGGTGTGTCTGTATGACGCAGGACAGTCAGTTGGTGTGTCTGTATGACGCAGGACAGTCAGTTGATGTATCTGGATGACGCAGGACAGTCAGTTGATGTATCTGGATGACGCAGGACAGTCAGTTGGTGTGTCTGTATGACGCAGGACAGTCAGTTGGTGTGTCTGTATGACGCAGGACAGTCAGTTGGTCTGTATGACGCAGGACAGTCAGTTGGTGTGTCTGTATGACGCAGGACAGTCAGTTTGTGTATCTGGATGACGCAGGACAGTCAGTTGGTGTGTCTGGATGACGCAGGACAGTCTGGGCAGTCAGTTGGTGTGTCTGGATGACGCAGGACAGTCAGTTGGTGTATCTGTATGACGCAGGACAGTCAGTTGGTGTATCTGTATGACGCAGGACAGTCAGTTGGTGTATCTGTATGACGCAGGACAGTCAGTTGGTGTATCTGTATGACGCAGGACAGTCAGTTGGTGTGTCTGTATGACGCAGGACAGTCAGTTGGTGTGTCTGTATGACGCAGGACAGTCAGTTGATGTATCTGGATGACGCAGGACAGTCAGTTGGTGTGTCTGTATGACGCAGGACAGTCAGTTGGTGTGTCTGTATGACGCAGGACAGTCAGTTGGTGTGTCTGTATGACGCAGGACAGTCAGTTGGTGTGTCTGTATGACGCAGGACAGTCAGTTGGTGTATCTGGATGACGCAGGACAGTCAGTTGGTGTGTCTGGATGACGCAGGACAGTCAGTTGGTGTGTCTGTATGACGCAGGACAGTCAGTTGGTGTGTCTGTATGACGCAGGACAGTCAGTTGGTGTGTCTGTATGACGCAGGACAGTCAGTTGGTGTGTCTGTATGACGCAGGACAGTCAGTTGGTGTGTCTGTATGACGCAGGACAGTCAGTTGGTGTGTCTGTATGACGCAGGACAGTCAGTTGGTGTGTCTGTATGACGCAGGACAGTCAGTTGGTGTGTCTGTATGACGCAGGACAGTCAGTTGGTGTGTCTGTATGACGCAGGACAGTCAGTTGGTGTGTCTGTATGACGCAGGACAGTCAGTTGGTGTGTCTGGATGACGCAGGACAGTCAGTTGGTGTGTCTGGATGACGCAGGACAGTCAGTTGGTGTGTCTGTATGACGCAGGACAGTCAGTTGGTGTGTCTGTATGACGCAGGACAGTCAGTTGGTGTATCTGGATGACGCAGGACAGTCAGTTGGTCTGTATGACGCAGGACAGTCAGTTGGTGTATCTGTATGACGCAGGACAGTCAGTTGGTGTATCTGTATGACTCAGGACAGTCAGTTGGTGTATCTGTATGACGCAGGACAGCCAGTTGGTGTATCTGTATGACGCAAGACAGTCAGTTGGTGTATCTGTATGACGCAGGACAGTCAGTTGGTGTATCTAGATGACGCAGGACAGTCAGTTGGTGTATCTGTATGACGCAGGACAGTCAGTTGGTGTATCTAGATGACGCAGAACAGTCAGTTGGTGTATCTGGATGATGCAGGACAGTCAGTTGGTGTATCTGTATGACGCAGGACAGTCAGTTGGTGTATCTGTATGACGCAAGACAGTCAGTTGGTGTATCTGTATGACGCAGGACAGTCAGTTGGTGTATCTGGATGACGCAGGACAGTCAGTTGGTGTATCTGGATGACGCAGGACAGTCAGTTGGTGCATCTGGATGACGCAGGACATTCAGTTTGTGTATCTGTATGACGCAGGACAGTCAGTTGGTGTATCTGTATGACGCAGGACAGTCAGTTGGTGTATCTGGATGACGCAAGACAGTCAGTTGGTGTATCTGGATGACGCAGGACAGTCAGTTGGTGTATCTGGATGACGCAGGACATTCAGTTTGTGTATCTGTATGACGCAGGACAGTCAGTTGGTGTATCTGGATGACGCAGGACAGTCAGTTGGTGTATCTGTATGACGCAAGACAGTCAGTTGGTGTGTCTGTATGACGCAGGACAGTCAGTTGGTGTATCTGGATGACGCAGGACAGTCAGTTGGTGCATCTGGATGACGCAGGACATTCAGTTTGTGTATCTGTATGACGCAGGACAGTCAGTTGGTGTGTCTGTATGACGCAGGACAGTCAGTTGGTGTGTCTGGATGACGCAGGACAGTCAGTTTTTGCATCTGGATGACGCAGGACAGTCAGTTGGTGTATCTGTATGACGCAGGACAGTCAGTTGGTGTGTCTGTATGACGCAGGACAGTCAGTTGGTGTATCTGTATGACGCAGGACGGTCAGTTGGTGTATCTGTATGACGCAGGACAGTCAGTTTGTGTATCTGTATGACGCAGGACAGTCAGTTGGTGCATCTGTATGACGCAGGACAGTCAGTTGGTGTATCTGTATGACGCAGGACAGTCAGTTGGTGTGTCTGTATGACGCAGGACAGTCAGTTGGTGTGTCTGTATGACGCAGGACAGTCAGTTGGTGTGTCTGTATGACGCAGGACAGTCAGTTGATGTGTCTGGATGACGCAGGACAGTCAGTTGGTGTGTCTGTATGACGCAGGACAGTCAGTTGGTGTGTCTGTATGACGCAGGACAGTCAGTTGATGTATCTGGATGACGCAGGACAGTCAGTTGATGTATCTGGATGACGCAGGACTGTCAGTTGGTGTGTCTGTATGACGCAGGACAGTCAGTTGGTGTGTCTGTATGACGCAGGACAGTCAGTTGGTCTGTATGACGCAGGACAGTCAGTTGGTGTGTCTGTATGACGCAGGACAGTCAGTTTGTGTATCTGGATGACGCAGGACAGTCAGTTGGTGTGTCTGGATGACGCAGGACAGTCAGTTGGTGTGTCTGTATGACGCAGGACAGTCAGTTGGTGTGTCTGTATGACGCAGGACAGTCAGTTGGTGTGTCTGTATGACGCAGGACAGTCAGTTGGTGTGTCTGTATGACGCAGGACAGTCAGTTGATGTATCTGGATGACGCAGGACAGTCAGTTGGTGTGTCTGTATGACGCAGGACAGTCAGTTGGTGTGTCTGTATGACGCAGGACAGTCAGTTGGTGTATCTGTATGACGCAGGACAGTCAGTTGGTGTATCTGGATGACGCAGGACAGTCAGTTGGTGTGTCTGTATGACGCAGGACAGTCAGTTGGTGTGTCTGTATGACGCAGGACAGTCAGTTGGTGTGTCTGTATGACGCAGGACAGTCAGTTGGTGTGTCTGTATGACGCAGGACAGTCAGTTGGTGTGTCTGTATGACGCAGGACAGTCAGTTGATGTATCTGGATGACGCAGGACAGTCAGTTGGTGTGTCTGTATGACGCAGGACAGTCAGTTGGTGTGTCTGTATGACGCAGGACAGTCAGTTGGTGTATCTGTATGACGCAGGACAGTCAGTTGGTGTATCTGGATGACGCAGGACAGTCAGTTGGTGTGTCTGGATGACGCAGGACAGTCAGTTGGTGTGTCTGTATGACGCAGGACAGTCAGTTGGTGTGTCTGTATGACGCAGGACAGTCAGTTGATGTATCTGGATGACGCAGGACAGTCAGTTGATGTATCTGGATGACGCAGGACAGTCAGTTGGTGCATCTGGATGACGCAGGACAGTCAGTTGGTGCATCTGTATGACGCAGGACAGTCAGTTGGTGTGTCTGTATGACGCAGGACAGTCAGTTGGTGTGTCTGTATGACGCAGGACAGTCAGTTGATGTATCTGGATGACGCAGGACAGTCAGTTGGTGTATCTGGATGACGCAGGACAGTCAGTTGGTGCATCTGGATGACGCAGGACAGTCAGTTGGTGTATCTGTATGACGCAGGACAGTCAGTTGGTGTATCTGTATGACGCAGGACAGTCAGTTGGTGTATCTGGATGACGCAGGACAGTCAGTTGGTGTATCTGGATGACGCAGGACAGTCAGTTGGTGTATCTGGATGACGCAGGACAGTCAGTTGGTGTATCTGGATGACGCAGGACAGTCAGTTGGTGTGTCTGTATGACGCAGGACAGTCAGTTGGTGTGTCTGTATGACGCAGGACAGTCAGTTGATGTATCTGGATGACGCAGGACAGTCAGTTGGTGTATCTGTATGACGCAGGACAGTCAGTTGGTGTATCTGTATGACGCAGGACAGTCAGTTGGTGTATCTGTATGACGCAGGACAGTCAGTTGGTGTGTCTGTATGACGCAGGACAGTCAGTTGGTGTGTCTGTATGACGCAGGACAGTCAGTTGGTGTGTCTGTATGACGCAGGACAGTCAGTTGATGTGTCTGGATGACGCAGGACAGTCAGTTGGTGTGTCTGTATGACGCAGGACAGTCAGTTGGTGTGTCTGTATGACGCAGGACAGTCAGTTGGTGTGTCTGTATGACGCAGGACAGTCAGTTGGTGTGTCTGTATGACGCAGGACAGTCAGTTGGTGTGTCTGTATGACGCAGGACAGTCAGTTGGTGTGTCTGTATGACGCAGGACAGTCAGTTGGTGTGTCTGTATGACGCAGGACAGTCAGTTGGTGTGTCTGTATGACGCAGGACAGTCAGTTGGTGTGTCTGTATGACGCAGGACAGTCAGTTGGTGTGTCTGTATGACGCAGGACAGTCAGTTGGTGTGTCTGTATGACGCAGGACAGTCAGTTGGTGTGTCTGTATGACGCAGGACAGTCAGTTGGTGTGTCTGTATGACGCAGGACAGTCAGTTGGTGTGTCTGTATGACGCAGGACAGTCAGTTGGTGTGTCTGTATGACGCAGGACAGTCAGTTGGTGTGTCTGTATGACGCAGGACAGTCAGTTGGTGTGTCTGTATGACGCAGGACAGTCAGTTGGTGTGTCTGTATGACGCAGGACAGTCAGTTGGTGTGTCTGTATGACGCAGGACAGTCAGTTGGTGTGTCTGTATGACGCAGGACAGTCAGTTGGTGTGTCTGTATGACGCAGGACAGTCAGTTGGTGTGTCTGTATGACGCAGGACAGTCAGTTGGTGTGTCTGTATGACGCAGGACAGTCAGTTGGTGTGTCTGTATGACGCAGGACAGTCAGTTGGTGTGTCTGTATGACGCAGGACAGTCAGTTGGTGTGTCTGGATGACGCAGGACAGTCAGTTGGTGTGTCTGTATGACGCAGGACAGTCAGTTGGTGTGTCTGTATGACGCAGGACAGTCAGTTGGTGTGTCTGTATGACGCAGGACAGTCAGTTGGTGTGTCTGTATGACGCAGGACAGTCAGTTGGTGTGTCTGTATGACGCAGGACAGTCAGTTGGTGTGTCTGTATGACGCAGGACAGTCAGTTGGTGTGTCTGTATGACGCAGGACAGTCAGTTGGTGTGTCTGTATGACGCAGGACAGTCAGTTGGTGTGTCTGTATGACGCAGGACAGTCAGTTGGTGTGTCTGTATGACGCAGGACAGTCAGTTGGTGTGTCTGTATGACGCAGGACAGTCAGTTGGTGTGTCTGTATGACGCAGGACAGTCAGTTGGTGTGTCTGTATGACGCAGGACAGTCAGTTGGTGTGTCTGTATGACGCAGGACAGTCAGTTGGTGTGTCTGTATGACGCAGGACAGTCAGTTGGTGTGTCTGGATGACGCAGGACAGTCAGTTGGTGTGTCTGGATGACGCAGGACAGTCAGTTGGTGTGTCTGTATGACGCAGGACAGTCAGTTGGTGTGTCTGTATGACGCAGGACAGTCAGTTGGTGTGTCTGTATGACGCAGGACAGTCAGTTGGTGTGTCTGGATGACGCAGGACAGTCAGTTGGTGTGTCTGTATGACGCAGGACAGTCAGTTGGTGTGTCTGTATGACGCAGGACAGTCAGTTGGTGTGTCTGGATGACGCAGGACAGTCAGTTGGTGTGTCTGTATGACGCAGGACAGTCAGTTGGTGTGTCTGTATGACGCAGGACAGTCAGTTGGTGTGTCTGTATGACGCAGGACAGTCAGTTGGTGTGTCTGGATGACGCAGGACAGTCAGTTGGTGTGTCTGTATGACGCAGGACAGTCAGTTGGTGTGTCTGTATGACGCAGGACAGTCAGTTGGTGTGTCTGGATGACGCAGGACAGTCAGTTGGTGTGTCTGTATGACGCAGGACAGTCAGTTGGTGTGTCTGTATGACGCAGGACAGTCAGTTGGTGTGTCTGTATGACGCAGGACAGTCAGTTGGTGTGTCTGTATGACGCAGGACAGTCAGTTGGTGTGTCTGTATGACGCAGGACAGTCAGTTGGTGTGTCTGTATGACGCAGGACAGTCAGTTGGTGTGTCTGTGCAGGACAGTCAGTTGGTGTGTCTGTATGACGCAGGACAGTCAGTTGGTGTGTCTGTATGACGCAGGACAGTCAGTTGGTGTGTCTGTATGACGCAGGACAGTCAGTTGGTGTGTCTGTATGACGCAGGACAGTCAGTTGGTGTGTCTGTATGACGCAGGACAGTCAGTTGGTGTGTCTGTATGACGCAGGACAGTCAGTTGGTGTGTCTGTATGACGCAGGACAGTCAGTTGGTGTGTCTGTATGACGCAGGACAGTCAGTTGGTGTGTCTGTATGACGCAGGACAGTCAGTTGGTGTGTCTGTATGACGCAGGACAGTCAGTTGGTGTGTCTGTATGACGCAGGACAGTCAGTTGGTGTGTCTGTATGACGCAGGACAGTCAGTTGGTGTGTCTGGATGACGCAGGACAGTCAGTTGGTGTGTCTGTATGACGCAGGACAGTCAGTTGGTGTGTCTGTATGACGCAGGACAGTCAGTTGGTGTGTCTGTATGACGCAGGACAGTCAGTTGGTGTGTCTGTATGACGCAGGACAGTCAGTTGGTGTGTCTGTATGACGCAGGACAGTCAGTTGGTGTGTCTGTATGACGCAGGACAGTCAGTTGGTGTGTCTGTATGACGCAGGACAGTCAGTTGGTGTGTCTGTATGACGCAGGACAGTCAGTTGGTGTGTCTGTATGACGCAGGACAGTCAGTTGGTGTGTCTGTATGACGCAGGACAGTCAGTTGGTGTGTCTGTATGACGCAGGACAGTCAGTTGGTGTGTCTGTATGACGCAGGACAGTCAGTTGGTGTGTCTGTATGACGCAGACAGTCAGTTGGTGTGTCTGTATGACGCAGGACAGTCAGTTGGTGTGTCTGTATGACGCAGGACAGTCAGTTGGTGTGTCTGTATGACGCAGGACAGTCAGTTGGTGTGTCTGTATGACGCAGGACAGTCAGTTGGTGTATCTGTATGACGCAGGACAGTCAGTTGGTGTGTCTGTATGACGCAGGACAGTCAGTTGGTGTGTCTGTATGACGCAGGACAGTCAGTTGGTGTGTCTGTATGACGCAGGACAGTCAGTTGGTGTGTCTGTATGACGCAGGACAGTCAGTTGGTGTATCTGTATGACGCAGGACAGTCAGTTGGTGTGTCTGTATGACGCAGGACAGTCAGTTGGTGTATCTGTATGACGCAGGACAGTCAGTTGGTGTGTCTGTATGACGCAGGACAGTCAGTTGGTGTATCTGTATGACGCAGGACAGTCAGTTGGTGTATCTGTATGACGCAGGACAGTCAGTTGGTGTGTCTGTATGACGCAGGACAGTCAGTTGGTGTGTGTATGACGCAGGACAGTCAGTGGCGTCGTTGGTGTGTGTATGACGCAGGACAGTCAGTTGGTGTGTCTGTATGACGCAGGACAGTCAGTTGGTGTATCTGTATGACGCAGGACAGTCAGTTGGTGTGTGTATGACGCAGGACAGTCAGTTGGTGTATCTGGATGACGCAGGACAGTCAGTTGGTGTGTCTGTATGACGCAGGACAGTCAGTTGGTGTGTCTGTATGACGCAGGACAGTCAGTTGGTGTGTCTGTATGACGCAGGACAGTCAGTTGGTGTGTGTATGACGCAGGACAGTCAGTTGGTGTGTCTGTATGACGCAGGACAGTCAGTTGGTGTGTCTGTATGACGCAGGACAGTCAGTTGGTGTGTCTGTATGACGCAGGACAGTCAGTTGGTGTGTCTGGATGACGCAGGACAGTCAGTTGGTGTGTCTGGATGACGCAGGACAGTCAGTTGGTGTGTCTGTATGACGCAGGACAGTCTGCGCGACATGGACAGCGCGCTGGAGGCGGCCTACCCTGCCGCACGTCACCATAAGCTGCACGTGCGCCGCGCCCGGTGTCACCTGGCTCTGGGTCGGCCGGACAGAGCGATGGCTGCTCTGGCCCAGTATACGGAGGCACTTAGTCGACTGACGCTCTCCAGTGCCGCCAGAGGTCAGTCCGGTCGCGGCCGCTCTCGCCCAGTACACAGTGGTTGCTGAAATGCCGCTTTCCAAATTCCTTTTTTCATTCCTTTGTTCACCTCTCATTTTTTTCTGGAATGTGTCACCATCACAAAGTAAGTGCACAAGGCCTAACCATGAGCCAGTTACGCCTATTGTATTTGTTTGTAACATGTCAAATATGCCCTGTTGTGCAACAGAACAATGATGGAAACGAAAGCACTACTCAAAACGCTGTTAAGCTGCCCATGCAGCATGTCTATGTAACCCTTTACGAACCATGCACTACACCAATGTAGCGGTGCCTGATCACCTAAGGATCTGTCATATTTTTTTCCACAATTTATGGAAAAGATACTTTAATAATTAACGAAATCCAAGATTTCCTCGTTGGAAACCGGTAGGTTAAATTGTCTTACGCCTTTTTGACGACATTTTAGCATGAACTGAACTCTAAAACCCAAAGCGACTCACTGAATAGGATAGTGGGAATCCGACATTTGCTGCGACCTATCGTATGTTCACACTTAATGGCACGGCAACTCTCCTCGGTACTGGTAATCATTCGGATCCAAATGCACAACACTGACGGAGGGATGAGGACGGAAGAGTTGCCGCCGGATTATGCATGCATTTAGTGTAGCTCGGCCGTGAAGCCGGCACGTGGCCGGTCCGTGTGCTGACCTGCTGTGTCCCGATGGCGGCAGAGAAGCTGACATGTGGCCGACCCGTGTGCTGACCTGCTGTGTCCCGATGGAGACAGGGAAGCTGACACGCAGCCGGCCCGAGTGGTGACCTGCTGTGTCTCGATGGAGACAGGGAAGCTCACACGCAGCCGGCCCGAGTGGTGACCTGCTGTGTCTCGATGGCCGCAGAGAAGCTGACATGTGGCCGGTCCGTGTGCTGACCTGCTGTGTCTCGATGGAGACAGGGAAGCTGACACGCAGCCGGCCCGAGTGGTGACCTGCTGTGTCTCGATGGCCGCAGTGAAGCTGACATGTGGCCGGTCCGTGTGCTGACCTGCTGTGTCTCGATGGTGACAGGGAAGTTGGCATGCAGCCGACACGTGTGTTGACCTGCGGTGTCTCGATGGCCGCAGAAAAGCTGACATGTAGCCGGCCCGTGTGCTGACCTGCTGTGTCTCGATGGCCGCAGAGAAGCTGACATGTGGCCGGCCCGAATGCTTATCTGCTGTGTCTCGATGGCCGCAGAGAAGCTGACATGTGGCCGGCCCGAGTGCTGATCTGCTGTGTCTCGATGGCCGCAGAGAAGTTGACATGTGGTCGGCCCGAGTGGTGACCTGCTGTGTCTCGATGGCCGCAGAGAAGCTGACATGTGGCCGGTCCGTGTGCTGACCTGCTGTGTCTCGATGGAGACAGGGAAGCTGACACGCAGCCGGCCCGAGTACTGACCTGCTGTGTCTCGATGGCCGCAGAGAAGCTGACATGTGGCCGGTCCGTGTGCTGACCTGCTGTGTCCCGATGGCGGCAGAGAAGCTTGAGCGTGAGGCCGGCATTCTGAAGACTGACGTTGAGAGGGTGCGCGCGACACCGCCGCATCCGGAGCAGCCAGCGTATTCGAAACCGACTGTAGCGTCAGCCAGCCCAGATCTGGAGAGCGGCTGTAGCGGGATCGAGCTGAGGTACATTTCACCCGGTGGATGGTTAGACCTGGAGGGCACCTGTAGCGGGATCGAGCTGAGGTACATTACTCCCGGTGGATGGCTAAACCTGGAGGGCGCCTGTAGCGGGATCGAGCTGAGGTACATTTAACCCGGTGAATGGTTAGACCCGGAGGGCACCTGTACCGGGATCGAGCTGAGGTACATTTCACCCGGTGGATGGCTGGACCTGGAGGGCGCCTGTAACGGGATCGAGCTGAGGTACACTACACCTGGTGGATGGCTAAACCTGGAGGGCGGTTGTAGCGGGATCGAGCTGAGGTACGCTGTACTTGGTGGAATTGTTCCAATTATTGTCTCATTGTGAGATTTGTCTCCTGTAATACTGCCTCTGACTGATGGCTCGTCCCAATTATTGTCTCCTTGTGAGATTTGTCTCCTGTAATTCCCCTGGCTGATGGCTCGTCCCAATCATTGTCTCCTTGTGCTACTGTCCCTGCCTAAGGACGAGCTCTGGCTGGTCGCAGACAGACGGTGGCGAAGGGTCGGCATATAGTCGCCTCGCGGTCCGTGTCCAAGGGCGACCTGCTGTTCGCGGAGGAGCCGTACGCGATCGTGCTGCTGCCCGAGCGGCGTCTGGACCACTGCCACCACTGCATCACGCAGACCCACGCCCTCCTACCGTGAGTTGGAAGTCCAACGAGGCCTCACGCCTATGCGGTTATATTACACTGAGGTTATGTGTTGAAGGTTCCAATTGCTGCCTAGTTGCCCACAGCATATGTCCCGGAATTGAAGCTACGGATCATACCAGAAGGGTGCGATGCGACTGCAAAATATAGGAACTACAGCTCTCTTCGCGATCGATTGTGATTGCCTTTTTGAGCCTGAGGAGCTGTCTCGGCTGCCCTGCCATGGAACCAGTGTCGAATATAGTGGTTTCACCATCACATAGTATCTCATTGAGTGAACAAATAGACTGCAGTTTTGCGCATTGTTAATTGTGGAATTTAGACATTTGCGAGTGTGTACATTTTCTGTCCGTATTCGGGGGACAGAACATTGTCCCGCTTGAAGTTGAAGCCATCAGCTACCGCTTGCTTAAGCATCCTACTCTCCTTTCTAACGGCGACATGTCGCTTCTCTGACGACGCAGGTGCGAGCGGTGTCGTGACGTGGGCTACTGCAGCGCCGCCTGTCGTAGCGCTGCTGGCGCCAACTACCACGAGGCCGAGTGCGGCCATGCGGCCTACCTGGAGTCGTTCGGCATCGGCCGCGTGGCGGTCCGATTGGTGCTTGTGGCCGGTCTCAGTCGGTTGGAACAGCTGCGGCAGCAGCTGCAGCCCTCGCCGCGTGGCCGGGCCGGCGACGAGGAGCCGGCCCCAGCTCCGGACGGAACCGGCAGCCATCAGCCATCCTCAGCTCCGGACCGGACCGGCAGCCATCGACCGGCCTCCTTAGCTCCTGACGGGACCGGCAGCCGTCAGTCGTCCCCAGCTCCGGACGGGGCCGGCAGCCATCGACCGGCCTCCTTAGCTCCTGACGGGACCGGCAGCCATCGACCGGCCTCCTTAACTCCTGACGGGACCGGCAGCCGTCAGCCGTCCTCAGCTCCGGACGGGGCCGGCAGCCATCGACCGGCCTCCTTAGCTCCTGACGGGACCGGCAGCCGTCAGTCGTCCTCAGCTCCGGACGGGGCCGGCAGCCATCGACCGGCCTCCTTAGCTCATGACGGGACCGGCAGCCATCGACCGGCCTCCTTAGCTCCTGACGGGACCGGCAGCCGTCAGCCGTCCTCAGCTCCGGACGGGACCGGCAGCCATCGACCGGCCTCCTCAGCTCCAGACGGGACCGGCAGCCGTCAGTCGTCCTCAGCTCCGGACGGGGCCGGCAGCCATCGACCGGCCTCCTTAGCTCCTGACGGGACCGGCAGCCATCGACCGGCCTCCTTAGCTCCGGACGGGACCGGCAGCCATCGACCGGCCTCCTCAGCTCCAGACGGGACCGGCAGCCGTCAGCCGTCCTCAGCTCCGGACGGTACCGGCAGCCGTCAGCCGTCCTCAGCTCCAGACGGGACCGGCAGCCGTCAGTCGTCCTCAGCTCCAGACGGGACCGGCAGCCGTCAGCCGTCCTCAGCTCCAGACGGGACCGGCAGCAGTCAGTCGTCCTCAGCTCCGGACGGTACCGGCAGCCGTCAGCCGTCTTCAGCTCCGGACCGGACCGGTACCGCTGCGCCGGTGGCCGACTCGTGCGACATCACCCGATGCGACTGCTACAGACCGACAGGGGACCGCTACCTGGCCGTGTTTCACCTGATGTGCCACCTGCCGGACAGCGGCGGACCCGACGCCTACCACTACTCACGGGTGGGTCTGCTCTGGACCGCCTGTCACTGACCAGTGCATCGGTTTGGTGTGGAATGCGACCCATCCGTGAAGGATGTTTACTATGCATGGTGGAATTTGCTGTTTCTAATTCTGGATGAGGGAAGGAAAATTTTTGATTGTCGACTGTGGAGAGTATTTTTCTTCAGACATGTGACACCAAAATCTTAGTTCGCACTTGACATGCATATATATATATCTATATATATATATATATATATATACATGTGTGTATGTGTATATATGTCACGCGGTAGCATTAGCTCACGCGGCCCTGACTCGACACGGCTGCGTTCGGCAGGCGGCCGCCACACTGGCTATATTTCTGGCTGAGCAGACACAGTTTCTGGACGACGGGCCGTCCGAGGTCTGCCTGCGCTGGACGGCCGCCCTCCTGCTGCGGCACATCCTGCAGCTGGTCTGCAACGCCCACGCGCTCACCAAGCTGGTCCCGCTGCCGACCGCCGGCCGTGTGGTCCAGCTCAGGGAACAGCGCGTCGCGTCCGCCATCTACCCGTCGGCGAGCTACATGAACCACGCCTGCGACCCTTCGAATATCAATAGGTGCGACTGCGTCCTGTGGACACGGCCTCACGTTACCACTCCTGCGACCCGTCCGTCATCAGTAGGTGCGGCCGCGTCCTGGGGACACGGCCTCACGTTACCACTCCTGCGACCCGTCCGTCATCAGTAGGTGCGGCCGCGTTCTGTGGACACGGCCTCACGTTACCACTCCTGCGACCCGTCCGTCATCAGTAGGTGCGGCCGCGTTCTGTGGACACGGCCTCACGTTACCACTCCTGCGACCCGTCCGTCATCAGTAGGTGTGGCCGCGTCCTGTGGACACGGCCTCACGTTACCACTCCTGCGACCCGTCCGTCATCAGTAGGTGCGGCCGCGTCCTGTGGACACAGCCTCACGTTACCACTCCTGCGACCCGTCCACCATCAGTAGGTGCGGCCGCGTCCTGTGGACACGGCCTCACGTTACCACTCCTGCGACCCGTCCGTCATCAGTAGGTGCGGCCGCGTCCTGTGGACACAGCCTCACGTTACCACTCCTGCGACCCGTCCACCATCAGTAGGTGCGACCGCGTCCTGTGGACACAGCCTCACGTTACCACTCCTGCGACCCGTCCACCATCAGTAGGTGCGGCCGCGTCCTGTGGACACGGCCTCACGTTACCACTCCTGCGACCCGTCCGTCATCAGTAGGTGCGGCCGCGTCCTGTGGACACAGCCTCACGTTACCACTCCTGCGACCCGTCCACCATCAGTAGGTGCGACCGCGTCCTGTGGACACAGCCTCACGTTACCACTCCTGCGACCCTTCGATTATCAATAGGTGCGACTGCGTTCTGTGGACACGGCCTCACGTTACCACTCCTGCGACCCGTCCACCATCAGTAGGTGTGGCCGCGTCCTGTGGACACAGCCTCACGTTACCACTCCTGCGACCCGTCCGTCATCAGTAGGTGCGGCCGCGTCCTGGGGACACGGCCTCACGTTACCACTCCTGCGACCCGTCCGTCATCAGTAGGTGCGGCCGCGTCCTGTGGACACAGCCTCACGTTACCACTCCTGCGACCCGTCCGTCATCAGTAGGTGCGGCCGCGTCCTGTGGACACAGCCTCACGTTACCACTCCTGCGACCCGTCCACCATCAGTAGGTGTGGCCGCGTTCTGTGGACACAGCCTCACGTTACCACTCCTGCGACCCTTCGATTATCAATAGGTGCGACTGCGTTCTGTGGACACGGCCTCACGTTACCACTCCTGCGACCCGTCCACCATCAGTAGGTGCGGCCGCGTCCTGTGGACACAGCCTCACGTTACCACTCCTGCGACCCGTCCACCATCAGTAGGTGCGACCGCGTCCTGTGGACACAGCCTCACGTTACCACTCCTGCGACCCTTCCGTTATCAATAGGTGCGGCTGCGTCCTGTGGACACAGCCTCACGTTACCACTCCTGCGACCCTTCGATTATCAATAGGTGCGGCTGCGTTCTGTGGACACGGCCTCACGTTACCCCCCCCCTCTCGTAGGTGCCCGTCGGACACGGCCTCCCTACGACCCGTCCGTCATCAGTAGGTGCGGCCGCGTCCTGTGGACACAGCCTCACGTTACCACTCCTGCGACCCGTCCACCATCAGTAGGTGTGGCCGCGTCCTGTGGACACAGCCTCACGTTACCACTCCTGCGACCCGTCCACCATCAGTAGGTGCGACCCGTGCACCATCAGTAGGTGCAGCTGCGTTCTGTGCATGTAGCCTCTCGGTTTGCTTTCGCGTTTTGGTAGCGGCACATTCATTGCTGTATCCACCTCCACGCCCCCAGCCCCGCCGATGCACACTGCGTTGCTGCGTGTGCTCTGAACAGTCGTTCTAATCCAGCTCCGATTCATGGTGTCCGTGGATTTCCCAGCACCAGCAGTTCACCAAGCCTGGTTTGGTAATTTTGCAGCCTGTTCATGTGGTGTGCGAGGACAACCTGGAGCTCAAGCACCGTCACAGCCCAATGTGCCTCACAGCTAAACTACTGACTACACAAGTGTCACGCCCAAAATATGTCAGGGATGGCTGTGGGTCCGGACCGGACTTATGTGTCTGTGGGTGGCATTTTGCTCTGGCCTCCCAGGTATGGTCTGAAATTAATGGCCCCCTTTTTTACTTTTTGTTGTGCCTCTGATGTTTTTTTTTGCGGGAGCGTAGGTGCTCCACTTCGCTTGTGCATTTCGTATGGTTCTCTCGATGTTCTGTTCCAATGTGAGCCTGTACTTGAGCTATCGCTTCTGTGATTCACAATTTTCTCTTCCATTCGATTGCAGCTTCTGGGGACGGACCCTGCTGGTACGGGCCGTGAAGCACCTCCACAAAGGCGACGAGGTGTTCCACTGCTATGGTGAGTGAGCCGCTCTGAACAGCGCCGCCGTGTTCAGTTGCGTGATGTCCACCGAGTCCAGTTGTGTGCCAGGACACCTGGTGCTGGTGTGCGGCAGGTCCGCAGCCAGTGCTGACCTGTGTGACACCTGGTCTGGTGTGTGTCAGGGCAGCAGCCAGTGCTGACCCGTGTGACACCTGGTCTGGTGTGTGTCAGGTCCGCAGCCAGTGTTGACCTGTGTGACACCTGGTCTGGTGTGTGTCAGGGCAGCAGGCAGTGCTGACCTGTGTGACACCTGGTCTGGTGTGTGTCAGGGCAGCAGGCAGTGCTGACCTGTGTGACACCTGGTCTGGTGTGCGGCAGGTCCGCAGCCAGTGCTGACCTGTGTGACACCTGGTCTGGTGTGTGTCAGGTCCGCAGCCAGTGCTGACCTGTGTGACACCTGGTCTGGTGTGTGTCAGGGCAGCAGGCAGTGCTGACCTGTGTGACACCTGGTCTGGTGTGTGTCAGGGCAGCAGGCAGTGCTGACCTGTGTGACACCTGGTCTGGTGTGTCGGGGCAGCAGCCAGTGCTGACCCGTGTGACACCTGGTCTGGTGTGCAGCAGGTCCGCAGCCAGTGCTGACCTGTGTGACACCTGGTCTGGTGTGTGTCAGGGCAGCAGCCAGTGCTGACCTGTGTGACACCTGGTCTGGTGTGTGTCAGGGCAGCAGCCAGTGCTGACCTGTGTGACACCTGGTCTGGTGTGTGTCAGGGCAGCAGCCAGTGCTGACCTGTGTGACACCTGGTCTGGTGTGTGTCAGGGCAGCAGCCAGTGCTGACCTGTGTGACAGCTGGTCTGGTGTGTGTCAGGGCAGCAGCCAGTGCTGACCTGTGTGACACCTGGTCTGGTGTGCGTCAGGTCAGCAGCCAGTGCTGACCTGTGTGACAGCTGGTCTGGTGTGTGTCAGGGCAGCAGCCAGTGCTGACCTGTGTGACAGCTGGTCTGGTGTGTGTCAGGGCAGCAGCCAGTGCTGACCTGTGTGACACCTGGTCTGGTGTGTGTCAGGGCAGCAGCCAGTGCTGACCTGTGTGACAGCTGGTCTGGTGTGTGTCAGGGCAGCAGCCAGTGCTGACCTGTGTGACACCTGGTCTGGTGTGTGTCAGGGCAGCAGCCAGTGCTGACCTGTGTGACACCTGGTCTGGTGTGTGCAGGCAGCAGGCAGTGCTGACCTGTGTGACATCTGGTCTGGTGTGTGTCAGGGCAGCAGCCAGTGCTGACCTGTGTGACACCTGGTCTGGTGTGTGTCAGGGCAGCAGGCAGTGCTGACCTGTGTGACATCTGGTCTGGTGTGTGTCAGGGCAGCAGCCAGTGCTGACCTGTGTGACACCTGGTCTGGTGTGTGTCAGGGCAGCAGCCAGTGCTGACCTGTGTGACAGCTGGTCTGGTGTGTGTCAGGGCAGCAGCCAGTGCTGACCTGTGTGACACCTGGTCTGGTGTGTGTCAGGGCAGCAGGCAGTGCTGACCTGTGTGACATCTGGTCTGGTGTGTGTCAGGGCAGCAGCCAGTGCTGACCTGTGTGACACCTGGTCTGGTGTGTGTCAGGGCAGCAGCCAGTGCTGACCTGTGTGACAGCTGGTCTGGTGTGTGTCAGGGCAGCAGCCAGTGCTGACCTGTGTGACACCTGGTCTGGTGTGTGTCAGGGCAGCAGCCAGTGCTGACCTGTGTGACACCTGGTCTGGTGTGTGTCAGGGCAGCAGGCAGTGCTGACCTGTGTGACACCTGGTCTGGTGTGTGTCAGGGCAGCAGCCAGTGCTGACCTGTGTGACAGCTGGTCTGGTGTGTGTCAGGGCAGCAGTCAGTACTGACCTGTGTGACACCTGGTCTGGTGTGTGTCAGGGCAGCAGGCAGTGCTGACCTGTGTGACACCTGGTCTGGTGTGCGGCAGGTCCGCAGTCAGTACTGACCTGTGTGACACCTGGTCTGGTGTGTGTCAGGGCAGCAGCCAGTGCTGACCTGTGTGACATCTGGTCTGGTGTGTGTCAGGGCAGCAGCCAGTGCTGACCTGTGTGACACCTGGTCTGGTGTGTGTCAGGGCAGCAGCCAGTGCTGACCTGTGTGACAGCTGGTCTGGTGTGTGTCAGGGCAGCAGCCAGTGCTGACCTGTGTGACACCTGGTCTGGTGTGTGTCAGGGCAGCAGCCAGTGCTGACCTGTGTGACACCTGGTCTGGTGTGTGTCAGGTCCCCAGCCAGTGCTGACCTGTGTGACACCTGGTCTGGTGTGTGTCAGGGCAGCAGCCAGTGCTGACCTGTGTGACACCTGGTCTGGTGTGTGTCAGGGCAGCAGGCAGTGCTGACCTGTGTGACAGCTGGTCTGGTGTGTGTCAGGGCAGCAGGCAGTGCTGACCTGTGTGACACCTGGTCTGGTATGTGTCAGGGCAGCAGCCAGTGCTGACCTGTGTGACACCTGGTCTGGTGTGTGTCAGGGCAGCAGGCAGTACTGACCTGTGTGACACCTGGTCTGGTGTGTGTCAGGGCAGCAGGCAGTACTGACCTGTGTGACACCTGGTGCTGGTGTGTGTCAGGGCAGCAGGCAGTACTGACCTGTGTGACACCTGGTCTGGTGTGTGTCGGGGCAGCAGCCAGTGCTGACCTGTGTGACACCTGGTCTGGTGTGTGTCGGGGCAGCAGCCAGTACTGACCTGTGTGACACCTGGTCTGGTGTGTGTCGGGGCAGCAGCCAGTACTGACCTGTGTGACACCTGGTCTGGTGTGTGTCAGGGCAGCAGCCAGTGCTGACCTGTGTGACACCTGGTCTGGTGTGTGTCAGGGCAGCAGCCAGTGCTGACCTGTGTGACACCTGGTCTGGTGTGTGTCAGGGCAGCAGCCAGTGCTGACCTGTGTGACACCTGGTCTGGTGTGCGGCAGGTCCGCAGCCAGTGCTGACCTGTGTGACACCTGGTCTGGTGTGTGTCAGGGCAGCAGCCAGTGCTGACCTGTGTGACACCTGGTCTGGTGTGTGTCAGGGCAGCAGCCAGTGCTGACCTGTGTGACACCTGGTCTGGTGTGTGTCGGGGCAGCAGCCAGTGCTGACCTGTGTGACACCTGGTCTGGTGTGTCAGGTCCGCGGCCAGTGCTGACCTGTGTGACACCTGGTCTGGTGTGTGTCAGGGCAGCAGCCAGTGCTGACCTGTGTGACACCTGGTCTGGTGTGTGTCAGGGCCGCAGCCAGTGCTGACCTGTGTGACACCTGGTCTGGTGTGTGTCAGGGCAGCAGCCAGTGCTGACCTGTGTGACAGCTGGTCTGGTGTGTGTCAGGGCAGCAGCCAGTGCTGACCTGTGTGACACCTGGTCTGGTGTGTGTCAGGGCAGCAGCCAGTGCTGACCTGTGTGACACCTGGTCTGGTGTGCGGCAGGTCCGCACTACGCACGGGCGTCCTCTGAGCAGCGGCGCATCATGCTGCTGGAGCAGTACCAGTTCCTGTGCGACTGCCAGCACTGCACCGTACCGCGACTGCAGCGACACCTGGTCAGTGGTGGAATTTATGTCTTTGAATCCTGGATTTTGGAGGAGAAAATCTGTAGGTCTTCGAGGTTGGAGATGATTTTCTCTAATTCTGACCTCTGACTCTTCTTTTGTGCTTTCCAGTCTACTTCGAACATGTTTATCAAACAGCAATGACCTGGCATTCATTTTCAAACAGCTCCAGTCTCCTTTTGGCAAAACATGAGTGCATAATTTCCACGAGAAGGTAATGCCCAAGATGACAAGCGTCGAAGACGAGGCTGCCACACCTGTTTTCAACCCTGCACCTGGTCCGTATCCCACAGCCACTCTATTCCGCTGGTCCGCCTTTCCACGTCCTGGCGTCAGGAAGCTGGCGTCCTTTGCTGAAATCCAACACTGTGGGTAAAGGCCCACTTCAATACCGCCCTGTGTGTACACCACTACCCGACATATGACCCATATGACCTCAGGCCACTGACCAACATGCGACCCCTGTGATCTCAGGCCACTGACCAACATGTGACCCATGTGATCTCAGGCCACTGACGAACATAAAGTCATAAAGTCATAAAGTATTAAGGCTTAACAAGAGCCACAGGGGCCCATCTGGGTTAAGCCTATCTAGAAAAGGTACTAGAAATGTACATACTCTCACCCCAATCAATCCCTTATCCGAAGTTTCTAGGAAGCTATATATCCCAGCCTATCTAGCACCACTCACTTGCTACCGCATAACACCCTCAACAATCACAAGCTCCTCCCATCATACCCATCGTGCCACCATAGACAATCTCATCAGCATCACATCCCGAAGGAAGGTGCCGAATCCACTGCTAGCACACCCCACACGAATTCATAAAGCGTTCAGACTTAATAAGAGACTCACTTGCTATTGCATAATACACTCAACAATTACAAACTCCTCCCATCATACCCATTGTGCTACCATAGACAATCTCATCAGTATCACATCCCGATGGAAGGTGCTGAATCCACTGCTAGGTACACCCTATATGAAGTTATAAAGCGTTTAGACTTAATAAGAGACTCACTTGAACAATTACAAACTCCTCCCAACTCCCAACTCCTCCCTGTCGATCAACCCTCCCTGGAATACAGAAAAACAAGCCCCCTATTCTTATAATGATTGTCTATGGCGTTTTTAAAGATGTTCAGTGTGTTGCTACTGACAATGGTTCCTGGCAGCTCGTTCCAGTGTTCTATTACCCTGTTGGTGAAGAAAGACTGTCTTAACCTTGTCCTGCTGTGATTAACTTTTATTTTGAATTGATGACCTCTAATTGCATCATTTCTGTTAAATTCAAACATTTCCCTGAGATATCCCTGTTCCTGACCATGAACAAATTTAAAAACCTCGATGAGATCTCCTCTCACCCTTCTATATCTAAGTGAAAACATATTCAATTTCTTCAATCTTTCCTCATGTGCCAGGTTGCCTATACCATTAACCATTTTTGTTGCCCTCTTTTGTACTCTCTCTAAAAGCCAACAATATTTCTCATAACTAGGGGACCAAGCTTGGACACAGTATTCCAAATGTGGCCTGACATATGCACAGTAAAGCTTCCTGATGACGTCCTCACTTTTGTATGACACATTCCTCTGTATTGCCCCAAGCATTCTTAGTGCCTTCTTCCTGGCTTCTTTGGTCTGTTCTGATGCCCCCAATTTTGTGTTCAAAATAACACCTAAGTCCTTCTCCTGCTGAGTCACAGATAGTACTTGGCCACCCATCAGGTATGGAGCCTTCATATGCTGCCTACCTACATGCATGACTCTGCTCTTATCAAAATTAAACTTAATTTGCCATTTTTCGGACCACTTCACAAGCTCGTCTAAGTCTTTCTGCAGCAAAACCTGCTCATTGTGCCCTGTTATTGCCCTAAAGATCTTCAAATCATCCGCAAATTTCAAAACCTTACTGCTTAGGCGACATTCAATGCTATTCACACATATAATGAACAATAGTGGCCCCAGTACCGACCCCTGGGGGACTCCACTAAGAACATTTTGCCATGATGACTTTGTACCATTTAGCATCACTCTCTGCTGTCTATCTGAAAGCCACAACTCTATCCATTTTAGGATGCTACCTGCAATACCATGGACCTGAAGCTGCATCATTAACCGTTTATGGGGTACCTTGTCAAAGGCCTTACTAAAGTCAAGATATGCTACATCAACCTGATTTCCCTGATCAAATTGTTCTGTAGCAAAATTCAAAAAGTCCAAGAGATTTGTGAGACACGATCGCCCTTTTCTAAACCCATGTTGAGTATCTTGAATCAATATGTTTCCTTCCAGAAAACTAACTATTCTATCATGTAGCCCCTGTGGCCAGCATGTGACCCATGTGATATTTAGTGACATCGTCTGAGACACTGTCGTGTTCTCTGAGCAAAATGCTTTGAAATAACATGCATGCTTATATCTTGAAGGATAATTGTATGTAGCTTAATGAACGTTAAATTTAAAAAAATCGAAATAAATCCGTCCATTTCATTATGCCTATGTTTCGCCTGGCGTATTCATCAGGGTAATGAAGGCGTTAGCCGAAATCTACCGCTGCTGTGCCCATTACCCTGAGGAAGGCATTGCACGGAATGTTAATATATTACAATTTACTGTTTTATTTTTAAGCTTTAGATCTCGCCATCATTAGGTTAAATGACACCCATACTTACATAATGCACACACAACCTCTATTTAGAGGTCAGATCACGGATCTATGCACGAGTTGTGTGACCTGTAATGCACCAAACAATATCACCATTGTGTTCTATGAGTAAAGTGCTTTTAGAATGCGTCCATATCGGCTGTGTTCCCCATCACATATTAGAATGTCATTTAAAGTCAACTGGGCCCCTGGCATTTGACCTGTCTGACAACTTACATGGTGGGCTTTACAAAGAATGTTAACATTAATTGCTAGTTTATCGCCTGGGCATGTTTCAACACACAACAAAATCAAAATATGGAACTTGAAAGGTCACGAACTTAATGAAAGATCATGAGATAAATGCTGACCTTAAGAGATCAAACATATTATCAATGAGCTGCACAGGGCTTCCTCTTTCAATTGGGAAATATGTTAGCCACAATTAGCGTAGTCATCAAAAAGGCTGGCATTATTTGCTGTCTGCACCTACATCGTGACCACAAACTTCCGGTGACATATGTCTCGTGATTCGATTAACCTAGGAGCATGGGGCGGGGATGGCCGAGTGGTTAAGGTGTTGGGCTCTGGGTACCAAAGGTCCCGGGTTCAACACTCGCACCGCTCGGGACATTTCCTAATCCCGCGGCCCACCGGCGAAACAGTGTGTGCGGCGCCATTAGCCGTGAATGTCGTTCAGTGCGTCGTGAGCCACCCAATAAACAAACGAACAAACAACCTAGGAGCACAGAACTCAGAAATGTGATCGGGGCGATAGATAACCCTGCATGCAAATTATTTGTCGAATACTGTAGGGAGTGTAGTGAACAATTTTTGGCTGTACCTCGGTGTCCGGAAGTCGCTCAGTAGAGGTGAGGTTGTTCTAGCACCTTCGTCCGTCGTCAACTTCGTTTTTCTGCCACCAGGAGGCGCTGGACTCGCCACGATGCCTGACCTGCGGTGACGTCACACTAGGCGATGCCGCCGCCGACGATAAGTGGCGCACCTGCCGTGGCTGCGGCGCATCAGCTGACTACGCGGACCGACTGGCGCGGCTGAGGCAGATCGAGTTGCAGGTCGATACAGGTAACTGCGCCGTTCCGTATTTGTTACTCCCGGATGTGCTTCTCTGGTCATGAAGTGAGTCATAATTTATTGTTCAAGCGACAGCTTCCTGGATGTGTGCAGATGAGCTGAGGGGGGGGGGGTACCTTTCCATTGCCAATCACACTGCAGATGATCAAAGCATTGCTTTGGGATAACGGTACCGCACAGTTACCGCCGATATTTAAGCACATAGCATAACACCATTCAAACTATTTAAGCTGCACTTTTTAAAGATCATAAAGGTCACCAGGTTGGCTTAATAACAGCCACAGGTGCCACCTGGGTTAAGCCTATAAAAGCAAGATGCTATAAGAAGAGAGCACTTGATTTCAACCCCTCATCCATGCTATTTCTCCGAGTTCCGGAGAAAACATCGACCTCACCGTGTTATCGTAGCCATCGCGTGGCATCGCAAGCCCGTAGGCCGGTACTGAATCCTCTGCCATGCACACCTGCCACTATCGCAATTCCCCATATATTATAATTGTGCAAGACATACAATACATCGTACGATGTGAAGGACGTCCTATTATTTACCCAACCAAATATATCTTGACACCTGAAGATAACAACCATTTTCGTTTCTCAGCTCTATATGCTCTTCGCATATATGCGTTGCATGCGAACTCTCTAGCACAGTTGCGCCATATAGACGGTACCCATGATGTAAAGCACAGCGTTTGGCCACATTTCGATAACTGTCGAAATGTATTTCGATTCGATAACTGAGTTATGGCCGAAATACGGCAGTAGCAGTTGAGGTGCCCTAAAGCCCAAATAACCAGCTAGCCATTTCTCGTAAACATATGCAATTAAGTACCCTCCACCACCTCCTTTGGTGATAGTGGAGTTTTATCTGCATCATTATAATAATTTACCAGAGAAGCAGATGCAGTAGCATATAACCGTCTACATGACGCGGCCACTTGAAAAACAGCTGTAGGAAATGTATCTCCGCGGGCGGTGTCCGATATACGTGTACTTTTTGTAGCACCCGCGCACCGCCATTGAGAATTTGAGCACTACCAATGTATACCACGTGAAGAGGAGTGCAAACAAAACAATTTTCTTCTTTTTGAAACCTTCCAGTTCAGATCTAAGAATTCAAATAACCGGAAGCGTGGTATTAGACCGCAATCCCGCTGCCCATTCGCAAAACAGTGTGGGCGGCGCAATTATCCGTGATTGTGCATAAAATGCATCGTGAACCACCCAATAAAAAGTGATCTAAAGCCGATATCCCGACCAGTGTACTTAAATCCCGTGGGCTTGTATCCAAGCCTGTTTCCTTGGCGGAATGATTCAGTTAGTCGTTCAAAAAGATAGCAATGATGCTACTGGATGAGATGCACATGTGAGCTCAATAAGCAGCATTTGTGCATCAATACCAGATTCAACTGAAAATATATCCTGCAGAAGTGATATGTTCATAAGCATTGTAAGATGGCACAGAGTATATGCTAACTTTACTCATCGTTACCATTTACTTTATGCTAAGACAGGCATCCAGATAGCAGGTATTGCTTCAAAATATTGAGTCTTGTCCTGAAAAAGGTGATGCGTCGGTTGGTGCATTGTTGACCAAGATCCGATCCTGCATTCTTCATCAATATATTGCACATATCCCCTTCATAAAGGTTATGCAGTCGGAAAGTGATCAGCCTTAATAAGAGCCACAAGGGCCATCTAGGTTTAGCCTATAAAGAAGGGATGCTATTAGACGAGAAAAAGGTGGCGTCGTCACACCCCAATCAATACCATATCCCCGTTCCGAAGGAAATACCTACTCCAACCTAACTAGCACTGTTCACTTGATATTGCGTAATACACTCCTTTTGAGAACTGACATGGACGCTACGTAGCCTAACAGTGAGATGTGATTGGATATGATAATGTTTGTGACGTATGAGGCCTGAAGAACATGAAATGCGTGTGAAGAGTAGAAACGCTTACATTCCTTTTCGCCCAGAAACGCCTACTATTCCTTTTTCTCCTGAAAGCAGGCTGTCACTGATATCGTGCTAACTGCCAGCGCGATGACAAGGTTAATCGTGCTGTCTGTCTGCCACTGCCGGCACGATGCCAAGGTTAATGGTGCTGTCTGTCTGCCACTGCCGGCGCGATGCCAAGGTTAGCGAAGCTGTCTGTCTGCCACTGCCGGCACGATGCCAAGATTAATGGTGCTGTCTGTCTGCCACCCCCGATGCCAAGGTTAGCGGCTGTCTGTCTGCCACTGCCGGCACGATGCCAAGATTAATGGTGCTGTCTGTCTCCGCCGCGCATGCATTAATGGTGCTGTCTGTCTGCCACTGCCGGCGCGATGCCAAGGTTAATGGTGCTGTCTGTCTGCCACTGCCGGCGCGATGCCAAGGTTAGCGGAGCTGTCTGTCTGCCACTGCCGGCGCGATGCCAAGGTTAATGGTGCTGTCTGTCTGCCACTGCCGGCGCGATGCCAAGGTTAGCGGTGCTATCTCTGTCTGCCGCTCGTCCGGCCATCATGGAGCCGTGCTGTGCTCTGGTGCAGTGGGTCTCCTGGGTGCTGTTGGACCTGTGTGTATAGTGGACTCGCCCTGCCACCGTGGAGCCGTGTTGAGCTCTGATGCAGTGGGTATCCTGGGTGCTGACGGGCCTGCGTGTACAGTGGACTCGCCCGGCCATCATGGAGCCGTGCTGAGCTCTGGTGCAGTGGGTCTCCTGGATGCTGACGGGCCTGTGTGTATAGTGGACTCGCCCGGCCATCGTGGAGCCGTGCTGAGCTCTGATGCAGTGGGTATCCTGGGTGATGACGGGCCTGCGTGTACAGTGGACTCGCCCGGCCATCATGGAGCCGTGCTGTGCTCTGGTGCAGTGGGTCTCCTGGGTGCTGACGGGCCTGTGTGTATAGTGGACTCGCCCTGCCACCGTGGAGCCGTGCTGAGCTCTGATGCAGTGGGTATCCTGGGTGCTGACGGGCCTGCGTGTACAGTGGACTCGCCCGGCCATCGTGGAGCCGTGCTGAGCTCTGATGCAGTGGGTCTCCTGGGTGCTGTTGGGCCTGTGTGTATAGTGGACTCGCCCGGCCATCGTGGAGCCGTGCTGAGCTCTGATGCAGTGGGTCTCCTGGGTGATGACGGGCCTGCATGTACAGTGGACTCGCCCGGCCATCGTGAAGCCGTGTTGCGCTCGCGTAGAGGGTCTCGTGGGTGCTGACGGCCTGCGTTTGCAGTGGAGACACTCGAGGAGGCGAAGCTGTCTCTGAGCCAGGTGGACAGGATGCTGGAGCAGGCGGCGACTCTGGCCAGCCCGGGCCACAGGTGCCTCGCCAGTCTGGACGACCTTCGAGCGCAGCTTTGCACGGAGCTGGGTACGCTGGGCTACTGAGGCGTGTGCGCGATGTCACTGAAGTGGTGCGTCACTCCACCGTACGGTGCACTGATGCGTACGCTGAACTATTCGACCGAATAACTGCGACATTGGCTGACATTTACTGTGACATTTGCCGTGACATTTACGGTGATATTTGCCGCGACGCATTATGTCCGGGTCGTGATTTGCGCTGTTGTCCCGTAGACTGCTGTGGTCGCGTGACGAAATTGCATGACGTGGCTACACAGCCGGCTGCGTTAACGTGCTCGTGAATGCCGACATTTCGGCTGTGGGCTTTCCGCACCGCTGTTGGACGACCGTCCTGAGGTTGGTTTGCGGCACCTCGAACTGCAGAGGTGTTTAGCGTTGCTACATATACCGAATGTCTCCGGGCAGATCTTGTATGACCCACCCATCATTCACAGTTGTTAGGCTTTCACTTGAGATTTTCCAGCTGAAAGCCTTCCAGATGTATAAATAACAACGCACTAGCAATAATGTATGTTGACACGCATATACGGCCACAGAGACCGCAATTGCGTGTAAGATGCGATATCCATGCGCTTGCGCTTGAGCAATTAGAAGTGTTGTTGGTGTGTTCAATGATTTACGGTTTATAATTCACAACGTTTGCATTTGCGTGTCTGCGGTAAGGTACTCGCGTGCGGATTGAATGGTGACTGGTTGGAGGTCGGGCCGTCAGCCAGACAATTTCGGTGTTCGTTTTCGGACCAATTTCAGCCTGGTGGTGTTATTCGTATTATGCCGGCGAGGGCCGGAAAGACCCTCAGAGGCTCTCTGGTACGCTGGTTCTGCGCCATTGGTGACATAGTGTTGAACTATCATAACATTTGAGTTTTATTTGAAAGCTTTGTCACTTCTAGCTGGATCACAGATGGTTCCGTAGACGATTTCAGCGACACGTTTTGCCAATTTTGGGGAAATTTTGACGGGAGTCTCAAAGTGCCGGTACATAGTAGGCATATCGGCACTGAATTGCATTATTTTTTTTGGGGGGGGGGATTGTTTCCAGCTGAGCACTGGAGCATGCACTAGTATTTTGGCTGACCACTGACGACTCGAAATACCCGAGTCAGTGTTTCTGGTACTGAGACCCTATGGCTGTTCTTCTCTCTCGCCAACATGTATCTCCAGCTATTTCCATCTCCATAAGTGCATATTCATCTTCATTTCGATATCGAGATATGCATACATATGCATATATATATATATATATCCTTTTGTATATCTATCTTCTGATGCACGCCCATACTGGCATCATTAGCCCCCCCCCCTACGGCTATTGTATGCAATGCTGAACGACTGTAGGATTATTAAGGGTAAACGCTTGCCGTTTTGAATCCCGCGTAACACGCATCCGCGTCACATCTATGAATTTTGAAGACTGTTCAAAACACAGTCTAGACATCAGTGAGTCGTTTGAGTTACCTCCCCAGCAGGTATTTTCACCGGACACGCAGTGTGCCAGGGGCGGAGCGCCGCTTTACAGGTCACGGCCCAGATGAGCGTTGCCGGAGCAGAGTCGAGCCGCGCTAACTGACTCACCGCGCGCTCGGCCGTGTTGATGCCGTGCCGACTGTGACGTGCCGTTTTGATACTGTGCCGACTGTGACGTGCCGTGTTGATGCCGTGCCGACTGTGACGTGCCGTGTTGATACTGTGCCGACTGTGACGTGCCGTGTTGATGCTGTGCCGACTGTGACGTGCCGTGTTGATACTGTGCCGACTGTGACGTGCCGTGTTGATGCTGTGCCGACTGTGACGTGCCGTGTTGATGCTGTGCCGACTGTGACGTGCCGTGTTGATACTGTGCCGACTGTGACGTGCCGTGTTGATGCTGTGCCGACTGTGACGTGCCGTGTTGATACTGTGCCGACTGTGACGTGCCGTGTTGATGCTGTGCCGACTGTGACGTGCCGTGTTGATACTGTGCTGAATGTGACGTGCCGTGTTGATGCTGTGCCGACTGTGACGTGCCGTGTTGATGCTGTGCCGACTGTGATGTGCCGTGTTGATACTGTGCCGACTGTGACGTGCCGTGTTGATGCTGTGCCGACTGTGACGTGCCGTGTTGATGCTGTGCCGACTGTGACGTGCCGTGTTGATGCTGTGCCGACTGTGACGTGCCGTGTTGATGCTGTGCCGACTGTGACGTGCCGTGTTGATGCTGTGCCGACTGTGACGTGCCGTGTTGATGCCGTGCCGACTGTGACGTGCCGTGTTGATGCTGTGCCGACTGTGACGTGCTGTAGTGATGCTGTGCCGACTGTGCCAAGCCGTGTTGATGCTGTGCCGACTGTGACGTGCCGTGTTGATGCCGTGCCGACTGTGACGTGCCGTGTTGATGCTGTGCCGACTGTGACGTGCTGTAGTGATGCTGTGCCGACTGTGCCAAGCCGTGTTGATGCTGTGCCGACTGTGACGTGCTGTAGTGATGCTGTGCCGACTGCCGTGCTGTAGTGATGCTGTGCCGACTGTGCCAAGCCGTGTTGATGCTGTGCCGTGCGTTGATGCTGTGCCGACTGTGACGTACCTTGCCGTGTTGATGCCGTGCCGACTGTGACGTGCCGTGTTGATGCTGTGCCGACTGTGACGTAATGTAGTGATGCTGTGCCGACTGTGCCAAGCCGTATTGATGCTGTGCCGACTGTGCCAAGCCGTGTTGACGCTGTGCCGACTGTGCCGATCGGTGTTGGTGCTGTGCCGACTGTGACGTACCTTGCCGTGTTGATGCTGTGCCGACTGTGCCGTACCGTGTGTTGATGCTGTGCCGACTGTGACGTGCCTTTCCGTGTTGATACTCTTCCGACTGTGACGTGCCGTGCCGTGTCGTCGGCAGGCCATCACGGCTGGGCGCTGGCCAGTGTGCGGAGAAGCGCGGCGTGTGCCGAGGCCCGCTACGGCGGCGACAGTGTCGAGGTGGCCAACCTGCTGCTGACCGCCGCCGACCTGCTGACGATCCGCTGCCGACACGCCGGCCTGGAGCGGCGCAGGTGCGGCCCATCGCACGTCACACGTCACACGTCACACGTCACACGTCACACGTGACGGGTGCTCCGCAGCGGGTCAGCCATCGTTACTCGGCTGGCTAGGGAAATGGCACCACCTCTGGTTAACACAGCCGCCCCGATAACGGGTGTGGAAGCACGGAGGTGTTTCCGGGGGCTCGCGTGGTCTCCGTAGTCCACCCCTCTCTTCCAATTCCACTATCCATCTGGTGCCAGCGTCCCTTTGTATGTCCCTCGTCCAACCCTGCAACAACAACTCCTCCCCTGTCACGAGCGTGTAGATCAGCTTCCCCTGATTTACCCGTCCGCTCAGTTTTATCGGGGTAGTCGCACCCCCTCGGCCCGTTCCCCGGGGTTGACGGGAGTCCTGGAGGCTGAGGTCCCCCGTCGCACGGCGCTAGTTGTGGCGGGGGAGCGACACGCCTCTGGTCCCGATATCCCGGAGGGGCGAGCGGGTCCTTAGGGCCCCAAACGGGCCAAGTGACAGGTCGGGGTTTCTTCTCGGTGTTTGCCGGTTCGGTCGGCATGGGTTAAAGGGTGGGCGTCGCTGCTAGTACGGTCGGGGTGGTGAGTCTCTCTCCCGGCCGTACTAACGCACAGGACACAGGCGTCCCCCCCCCAGTATGGCCCCTATATGGTGGGGTGCCACGGGGAGCCGAAACAAAACAAGGTGCGTCCCGGAGCTCCGGATCTCGTAGCCCTGGGCCGCACCGCCCGACGTATGCCAACCCCCTCCAGCTCGAAGCATGAGGGCCAGTGCCCAGTGGTGACACACCATCCGCATTCACTATCAACCGCCGCGGTCATGAGCCCCCCCCCCCGTCGAGCCGGACACCCTCCATATCCTCCTGTCCTCGAGTCGCGCTACGAAGCGGGCCCTTTGAGTTCCCACAAGCCAGTCGCTGTATGCACACAAAAAATAAACTGCCTCCAGGTGCTCCATTTCAACTAAAAACACATTTCTGCGAAAATTCGTACAGCTTAGCACTGTCGCATGGCGGTATGCTTCTCGCTGTACCAATGTGTATAGCGATACAAATAAGCCGACAAATAAGTATTGCAGACAAATAAGCATTTTATCTGCTCTCCAGTGTGTTGCAGCAAGAACAGCACTAAATCACCGCGCCGTTACCATATGCTGTATTTACATACCACCTGCACTGCCTCTTCTCTCGTCTGAAGTAACTAGCCTTCTCGCACAGCTTCCAACACCATTTATAATATGCGGCGATTTCAATGTTCACCATCAGTTTTGGGGTCCAGCCGGACCAGTACACATGGTCGGCAGCTGGAAAGCATAATACGTCATGACTGTGTTACCATACTTTATACCGGAACACGAACACATTTTATATTACCGACTAGTCAAACTTCCATACTGGATCTTACTCTTTGCAGCCCACGGTTATCCCCATGCATAGAGTTGCACGTTGCAGATGACCTTACCAAGCTATCATTTTCCGATTTAGATTGCATTCTTAGATGATTTGGCTGTAGACCGACGACCCCCCCAAGTAGATTATCGGCAAAGCAGACTGGGACTCATTTCAGTCTGATATTCAGTAGATGTGCAGCAGACTTGTGCTCGACTCGAGTTGAATCGAGAATCGACTCATGAATCAATCGTTTTTGGATGAGTCGTGAGCTGAATCGATTCTTTTCCCAAAAACATATCTTGAGTCGCGAGTTGAATCACATCTTTCTCTCTTTTTAATGAGTTGAATCACTAGTCAATCATTTGAATCGCAATGAGTCATTTGAGTCTTGCGACTCAAATGCAAGTTATGAACAAATGATATAAAGCATGTATCTTTGTAAATAGTATGCCATGACACAAGGTAGGGAGTAAAAACACTATAATTATTCATGCTTAGCATTACAATTGTCAACTTATCAGCTGCCAGTGAGTAAAAAATAAGGTGTACTTAAGTTATTTACCAAAAAGGGATAACAATAACTACAAAAAAAAAGTATTCATGCTAAGCTTGGTATTCACAATCAGTATCATGCATGAGTCAATTCTAGTGCCAGAAACACAACACAGAAATGGGATGTTATTGTGAAAAATAATAGGGAACTGAAACGACCATGCACTTTTTTTTGAACAGGCATTTGCACTGAATAAATTGCGTCGGTTTGTGTGACAAATAACAAACCCAGGTTACCTTTACAAGAAGGTAGATAAAAATTTTCCTTCAAGCCCGCATGACGTCATTCGAAGTAAAAAAAATATGGTAGAATTTTGGTTGCAGAACTTTTCTCAAATCATACGCAATGGTCACTTTAATTTGCTTCCTAGCAAATATATTTGTATTCCGCTCACCAGGTGAGTTATAATCTTTTCCCATTCTTTCCAGTGAGCATTTGTTCTGACACATTTTATTCTCATGCATAGACAAGGTCGGATTTGTGCATTGTAATCCGGCATTTGGAGAGGAATATTTTGTAGTCATCCAGTATGGAGAATATTTGTATTCAAACCTTATGCATGGTAACTCAACTTGCACCCATTTCACTGAATTTTGAGCACTTTTCCTTGATCACAGCAGTTCGTTGTCAAAAGTTAATAACTTAGGAACTTCAACTTCCAGATGAAAAAACAACACATACTTTTCTGGAAAGGATAATGTTCAGGATCCCCAAAATCTAGGATCAGCCTATTTTCCAAACATTTACCTACCTACCTACATTGACATACAGCAGTTGTTGAAAACAGTTTTTTCCAGGCCAGCTAGACCCAGGGCATGATGCATTCTTCCTTGGTGAATCTTGCATGGATTGTTGATGATACATGCATAATTGAACATTTATGTACAACACCATTGTGATCTAGGAATGCCCTCCTGAAACTCTCCTGCCAATGGGGAGAAGAAGCTATGGAGCACTTAGCGCCCCCTTGACTGTCATTTCTTCCGCTCTTGAACGAGGGTGACAACTTGAACATGTAAAATGGATGGTAGAGGGAGCCTACCAATATCAGGAACAAGCCCTTTATTTTGGAGGCACTTGATGGTGAGCCTGCCGGTAATGGCACATTGTTGGGCAGGACGATTATTACTGGGTCATTTAGGATACCCTTTGATGAAGCTAAAGAATAGGTCTTTCAATTAGAATACGTCAAAGTACCCTATATTGCCATAGAATATGCAAGATAGCGTAGAGAAAGTCGGTAAAATTGGGTGTAAACTAATGGTGAAGGGAAACCTTCAAGCCTGCTACCAAACAAACTTCGTGGGGGCAACAGACCAACGCAATCATATTCTATGCAGATACCTATTGCAGTGCAGAACCTGGGTGCCATGTTGCAGTTAGGTGATGTGTGTCAGGTATATGATTCAGGTTGTGTGTGCATCATGCTGATGTGGATTGAGATATTATGCACTCATTGCTTTGCATATGCATTGACAACCATTCATCTCGTTAATCTGTTTGAGTCAATTACATTATGCACATGCACGTTCATTTATCTGTATATTTATCCTATATATCAACCATTACAGTGCATGAATGATAAATAATGTGAGGTGAAAATAAAGTTATAGCAAAAATAATATATCCAACAGATGTTTTGATGTTGGAGCATCTTCGTTAGTGTGAATAAATACTGATTCCCTTCTTTAATTAGACAGATGAAGATGAGTTGACATCAAACTGTCTGTCAAATAAATTATTTTTGCTATAACATTGTTTTCACCTCACATTATATATATATATATATATATATATATATATATATATATATATATATATATATATATATATAATATGTATATAGATATATAAATAGTGTGTGAGCAGTGCACACAAAATCATATGGCTTATGAGTCTGATACCATTGAGTCGGATCTGAATCGATTCAAATTTATGTTTGAGTCGTGAGTTGAATCGGATCTCTGTAGCTCTGAGTCTGAATTGAGTCAAATCAAATAATTTTGACCTGCTGTGAATCATGAGTTGAATCGGATCTCAAGATCTACGAGTCAAATGTGAGCCGATTCAACAAATTTGAGTCGAGCACAAGTCTGATGTGCAGTGACCGCTGCGAGGACCTCTCAATTGAGTAATTAACTGCAACGCTGCTGCAGTGCGCCGAGCACAATGTCTCCGTCCCTCAGGCACATCTCAGCGTGTGCCAGTTCCATAGGGGTCCGAGAAGTGCCGTGATGTTATCCGTGCCCGAAGAAGAGCATTCCGTGCATTTGATTGCAGCTGCTCCACCGAAAATCGTATTGCCTTTCGGAAGGCCAGGGCACGTGCAAGGTAAACGGAAGCAGAAGCCAAACGCGAATCTTGGAAATCATATGTAAATACAACTGTTCCGCATAAATGTCATCAGTATGGGCGCAAATAAAATGAGTTTCGGGACGGATGGCATTAGCCGCATTTCCAGCTGTTCACATGAATGGACAAAATTATTCAAGGCCGAAAGAAGTAGCAAATGGGATCGATCGAATGCGTTCAAAGCGGTGCTGAAATACTAGCAGCCCACAGTTGAATAAATACAGAATACAATGCGAATATAATATTACTGATGTTACACCTACCACCGTTTTGTCTTACAATACACCCTTCGCCATGATTTAATTAAATTATGCGATTTCATCCCTCATATATGTTTCTGAAGGATGCGACATGGTGCACACTGCTATTATCAAACAGCTTCCCAAAGACAGTGGAATTTATGTTGCTCTATAACGCCATGTGGGAAGCCCCCGTCCTGGCGTGAGAAAATTATTGTCTCGATACTTAAGCCAAAGAAAACAGGTGCTGATCCACTACAGTACCGACCGGTGTCCCTTACATCAGCGGTATGTACACCTTGAAAAACGGTAAATACTTTTGTTTAAATGGTAATGGTTGATGTGGTTTTTAGAATCCACTAATCAGCTCTAACATCCAGTGTGGCTTCAGAAATCATAGCAAAATAGATCATGTTCTGATACTAGACTCGGCTATTCGCGCCGGTTTTATGACACGTCGACATACAGTGGCCATATTTTTGGCATTGAAGATGCCTTCGACACTGCATGGCGCTATGGAATTCAGAGCAAACTGTATGATTGTGGCATTCGCGGCCCCACGTGGGTCCTTCCAAACAACTTTCTAGCTGAACAGTACTTCCGAGTGCGTGTTGCCGGAACCTTTTCAGACCGATGTCTGCAAGCCGATGGTGTGCCACGAGGTGGTGTATTATGTGTACTCCTCTACACACACACACGTCCTCTACAGCCGCCAGGTCCGTGGTAGCTGGCGGTGGCTTCACTGTGATTGGCATGTCCTCTTCGCTCCTCCTCCCTCAGTAGAACCGGTACTCATACCATGCTAATTGGAATAGGTGATCGCTTGATTATCGAGGCTCTGGTCCAATGGACGCTGGGGGTGGCCCCTGACTGTTGGATCTCTGCCGTTTATTGACCGATGTCATGCGGTGTACGGACATCATGAACAGTACTAGGGCTGCTTTGGCACTCAATGCGTCCGAATGTTTCAGAACTGACTCATGTGTTTATGTGATGGTTGATACGCATGCAGCTTGTGAATATCCAGTCTTGCGAACACACCAGAGGCTGTCCTGGGTTATGTCCCTCAAAGCGCGTCATTTCACGAGTAGTGTAAAATGAAGAACACCGCACAAATGATATTGTGATACGCGTTGTTGCACTCCTCTTCCGTCTAGAAGATGTGAAGTGCCAGTTATCGGGCGTACACGTTGACCGTTCATCAGATTGTTCGTTTTAAGCCAGTCAGTGGGCTAACAAATAGGCCCGAAAGCTTGTACTTCATTTGTTTGTCATGGAAGAAGGAATGTAACAGCATGCATATTACGGAAAAGCAGCCCTAAAACATAGCCTAACCGAACGATTTTTCCAGGACAACATGACCTCGAAAACCAATCGGAATGCCCAGCCTATAAGAAAGCTCGGTTTACGCTGACGACATCCTATTCAAATGTTTATTGCTCGTCGATACATCTGACTTCCATCCCTTAACTATGCCTGTATATAATTATCCTGAAAAAAAAACTAAAGATAGCGGAAGGTACAGCGTATGGTGTGTGAAAGCACACCATCCGTTATCATCTATCCCGTTATGAATATGCATCTGTATGTGTTTGTATATGGATATGTTTCTACATGTAATAATCATTGACATCTTCCACTTTTAGGGAGCTGTCCGAAGAGCTCCGGAAGACGTGTCACCGTGCCGAGTCCATCTTCTCCATCCACTACGGTCCGTGGAGTGCGGCGTGCCGAGAGCTGCGGCAGAAGCGGCAGGAGCTGCCACGTGCCAGTTCACAGCTACCCCTGCAGTAGTCACCCGTCCAATTATGCGCCCATAGTGTGTCTTCTGATGGTTATGGATGGGTCGATTGGGTGCCCATAGTGTGTCTTGTGATGGTCCTGCCATGTAAGACTGCCAATGGATGGGTCGATTGCCCTGTTCATTCAGTCCCGTACCAGCTGAATCGTTTAGGATTGGTATATTTGCAATGCAAAATGACCGTACTCGTTATGTGTGCTGTTGAGTGGAACTTGTTGATCCGGTCAGGGTGGGATGGCATGGCACCGGCTTGGCAGGCATGTCAGGCACTGTGTTGACAAAGCGTTTGAACTGGCCACGACTGGTGAGGACCCCTCGATGTGATTCACCGATAATCTCCTGTTCTGTTTGACACGACTTCTAACGGTAACAAGGACTGCATGTAACTGAGGCTCGCTGTGAGACTCGTGATAAATTATTAGGAAGACTAGCCCTACTTTCATGCTTTTAAAATAGTACTTTGATGCAAGGTATGTCCAACTCAACAGTATATTTCACGCATGGGGTTTCTTTGCCTGTTGTTTGCACTAAACATCAGCACAGGGACCCAGTCGTGCCACCATGATTTTCTACGCGCTCATTTATTTTAAAAAAATCAAAATCGTAGATTTACATTAAGAGTGACGTAAGTCACGATAAATCTCTATCGGAGATTTAATACATGGCGGTCGGTTTTCCAAAGTTGTCGCGAAATGTTTGTGTGTCTGTGTGTCTGTATGTGCCGCTTCAACGCGTACTGTGCGAAAACGGCCGAGCGGATTTCGCTCAAATTTTCAGACGTGATTCGCCGGTACGGGGGACAGATTATGGCACTGGTTTCGGGTTGTGCGTGTCACGTGCCGTCAACTGGGGTCATGTCGAAATCAGTTAGCCAGGGCCACAGCATATACCACAGGTCGCACGAGTATGAAACTTTGTGCAAACACGCGCCTCACAGGGAACTGCGTGCTTTTGTGGTCGGCGGCCGGGTGCGCCTTACCGTGCGACCGCCAGGCGCGTGCATCTGTTTTCAGTTGCGCACCTACGAGCTGAGACCGGCGCGTACTAGAGCCATCAAATTTGGTGGACAGGTACCCCGTCACATGGGCTATCCGACAATGTACAAGTTGTAGGGATGGGCGAAGCGTAGCGCGTGCTATGCGCTCCGATTCGAGCGACACCTCCACTCCTGTTTAACATTGGGCTGGGGCTCTTTCAGACGAAAATCCCGACCGCCACATATTGGCGTCCGGCTCGGCTCACATCGTGGTGAACGAGGGATGTGTCACACCACACGAAAGCCCACAGTGTTGGCTAGCTCTTGCGCACAATTTCAGTGCGATCGAGGCAAGGTGCTGCACGTGAGCGACACCGATGTGATGGGAGAACAGTTTGCACCGAATTCCTCTGTCGTCAATTGGTTTAACGTGTGAAACGTGGATTTTACGTCAGAATATGATCAACTTTAGTGCGCTTAATCGGCTCGGTTTCAACCGGCATAGCTCCCAAACAAATGGGCCGATCGACACCAAACCGACACCACGGTGTTGCCGAGACAATCTCCAAGCGTTACAGTGCAAACATTTTTGCCGCACGTGGCACGAAGGAGGGGTGTAAAGAAAAGGTGTCCGCTTTCATCGTTTTTCACGATTGGGTCTGGTGCTGGAAAACAGATGAAAGTGACGGTACACCGTTGCTTGCATTGCCCTGTTCCATATACCGGCTACACTTTCCCCATTGACTATGGGCACCTGCCGTGTGCCAAGGGTCAGCCATCGCGACGAGAGTGACAAGTGTCGTGACCGGTAAAACAGGTTCTGCTTTCCACCCAATCAGCGTCTTGGTCAGGTCACATTTTGAATAAATGTGGTATGCGCGCATAGCGCCAACTGTTGTGATTGCCACGATACCTTTAGATTCTCCCCATCGAAACTACATTTCCTACAATCAAGGCTGCCCTGAAGCATTACCAAACATCATTTTCGACCTTCTCAGCTGGCTCATTGCATCGATGGATAGGTGGGTTTGCTGGAGCCCAACTTCATCGGTCCAAAATTAAACCGTCGCACGTGCTACCCCGCCAGCCAAGCTACCGTGCGAAGGGTTTTTATAAAAGTGAATATATTTTATGGTATATACAGGAAAATACGGCCGTCCCATTACGAGTAGTAATGTGACTGCTTGAAGGCAGTTTAGCCATCGCAGTGCAGGGGCGCAGTCAAGTTGACCGGATTTAAAAGTTCATACATGCCGTTAATCCATTATACGCAATACGCTGACGGTCTGCATGCGGCTCATGCCAAGAAGTATGTCCCAGATATGCCAGCGAAAGGTGTTCGACACCATGTAACGGTTAGTGTAGATTTTCCCATTTTAAATGGGCGCTGTATAACCAATGCAGTTGATGCGCCCTAAAACCCAAATAACTAACTAACTAAATTGCCCATTTTGGATGAACTCAGTTCAAACCCGATGGAGAGCGTAATGGCTTGAATCGATTTTGAACACACCAACATGGTAGTGGGGTTGGTTGCATCTAGTTCAAAATCATAGATGGGATTTCGAGTGACTATGTCACGAGAAATCTCTATCGGAGATTTAATACATGGCGGTCGATTTTCTAAAGTTGTCGAGAAATGTTTGTCTGTGTGTGTGTGTGTATGTATGTATGTATATGTGCCGCTTCGACGCATGCTGTGCCAAAACGGCCGGGCGGATTTCGCTTACATTTTCAGACGTGATGCGCCGGTACGTGGGACAGACTATGGTGGTGGTTTCGGGTTGCGCGTGTTACGTGGAAACGTGCCACGTGCCGTCAACTGGGGTCATGTCGAGATCAGTTAGCCAGGGCCACAGCATATACCACAGGTCGCACGAATGTGAAACTTTGTGGAAACACGCGCCCCATAGGGAACTGCATGCTTTTGTGGTCGGCGGTCGCGTGCGCCGTACCGTGCGACCGCCAGGCACGTGCATCTGTTTTGAGTTGGGCACCTCCAAGCCGAGAGCGCCGCACACGAGCTATAAAATTTGTGGACTGATGGCCCGTCACATGGGCTATCCGGCAATGTACAATTTGTAGGGGTGGGCGAAGCGTAGCGCGTGCCATGCGCTCATATTCGAGTAACACCTCTACTCCTGTTTAACATGGGGCTGCGACTTATCCCGACGAAAAACGCGACCGCCTCCATATTGGCGCCCGGCTCGGCTCACATCGCAGGGAATGAAGGATGTGTCACACTACATGAAAGCCCACAGTGTTGGCTATCCATTGCGCACAATTTCGGTGCGATCGAGCCAATGTGCTGCACGTGAGCAACACCGATGTGATTGGAGAAAGGATTGCGCCGAATCGGCTTAGGTTTGGTTAGGTTTAGTTAGGTTAGTTTAGGTTAGGCTAAGCTAGGCTAAGCTAGACCAGGTTAGGTTAGTGTAGATTTTCCAATTTTGGGTGAACTCCGTTCAAACCCGATGGAGAGCGTAATGGCTTGAATCGATTTTGAATTTTGGTGTGCATCTAGTTTAATCACAGTTTTTGCTGTGGTGGCTTTATGAACCAGAGTCCTATTGCTAAGCAGAGCTTGTTGCGTGAACCCTGGCCCCACCACCCGATCCATGATTTCCAGTTGAACTGCACAATTTTGACCGAGCGTTTAACGTGCCGCCAATTCACCAACGCGACCGCCCGGTAGCTCGTCCTCGGCCTGATCGGACCAGCTGCCAACTGACCCTCCCAGCCGGGCGCTAAATGCGAGCGCGTGAAGCGATTCTAACACTGTGCTTCCAGGACAGGGGAGTCCAGTGCAGGCCAGCGCCATAACCAACTGAGCTACCGGGGCGTTTAATGCTTGAAGGGGTCCAAAATGTATGTGGTGCTCGAGCGAATTGAGGTGGTGCTCAAACACCATCTCTTAGACACGAAGGTCGTCCGTGTCCAGAGAACCGGTGGCTCTCAAACCTTGAAACTCACGTCTAGTGTTCCTACAACGGCTGATACTTCTGAAGCCAGTACAGGCACCTAACAACATGAAACAAGGTAACAATGCAGCGATACAAACAACTTAAAAAAGGAAACAGCGCATCAATCGCGGAGCGTGCACGGTCATCATGGGATGGTTCTACTGCTCACCGCGCACAACCCGCTGATGAATCAGCTGATTTATAGTCGGCAAATGCATCCGCCACACGGATAGGTAACTCCGTGGCAGCGAACACGAGTCGTATTCTGTCCACACCCCCCAAAAAAAAACAATTGGTCAATTGTGAAGTTGGCTTGCGAAATGCGTGGGCAGTGCTGACTTCGAAACGCCTGGTACGTCATGGCAAACTTGCCAAAGTGATTTTTTTTGGCGTACTGAAATATTGGCCGATTTTGGCCCCTAGGTGACGGAGACTACATGCCGCCTTGGTTTAGAACACGATATGAATGGCTTAAACCGTCCTGCGATATAAGCTGATCACTCCCGGTCTCAGCGAAATCATGCCACCGAATATATGCCCCAAGTGAACAGTGCGTCCTGCACGCCCAAGCAGCCACAGTCGACATTCGATCCCGTGCCGTTCCCGAACCTGACTGGTGGTCTGCTCGCAGTGCCCATCCGCAGTCCAGATTGTGTCGATTATTTTACCGCATACTGGTTGATTGATTGATTATTTGGGTTTAAGGGCGCGCCGACTACAGGGTCATTTGGCGCCCATGTCGCATATTGGACAAAGCTTTCCATTGCCCCCGATGGCTAATGTATTGTTTGCACACAAACGCTGAATATTCACACACGCACAAAGACCAATAACCAAATACCAAAAACCACTGCAAAGTCAGGACACCTTGGTCAGAACGTGTCATCTCTGTCGTCATTCCCGTGAATACGCGCACGAAGCTTGCGCAGAGCATGCAGCATGAGCCGTCGCCAGCTAGGCGACAGGTCGACGCCGAGCAGTGCTTGTTCCGGCGGGCAGGCCGATGAGAGCTCGGACTCACTGCTAGGCGCACCGCACCAATGCGCAGCAATTCGGGTAGTTGAGATTGACGATAGAAGCAGGCGTCACCACCTCACACCCGTGTGATGCTCTAGCAATACCGCACCTGCAACACACCACACAGCCGTCACACCGGGCGCCACACCACACAGCCGTCACACCGGGCGCCACATCACACAGCTGTCACACCACACAGCCGTCACACCGGACGCCACACAACACAGCTGACACACCGGGCGCCACACCACACAGCCGTCACACCGGGCGCCACACCACACAGCTGCCACACCACACAACCGTCACACCGGGCGCTACACCACACATCTGTCACACCGGTCTCCACACCACACAGCCGTCACACCGGGCGCCACACCACACAGCCGTCACATCGGGCGCCACACCACACAGCTGTGACACCGGGCGCCACACTACGCAGCCGTCACAATGGGCGCCACACCACACAGCTATCACACCGGGCGCCACACCACGCAGCCGTCACACCAGGCGCCACACCACACAGCTGTCACACCGGGCTCCACACCACACAGCCGTCACATCGGGCGCCACACCACACAGCTGTCACAATGGGCGCCACACCACACAGCTGTCACACCGGGCGCCACACCACACAGCCGTCACACCGGGCGCCACACCACACAGCTGTCACACTAGGCGCCACACCACACAGCTGTCACAATGGACGCCACACCACACAGCCGTCACATCGGGCGCCACACCACACAGCTGTCACACCGGGCGCCACACCACACAGCTGTCACACCAGGCGCCACACCACACAGCTGTCACAATGGGCGCCACACCACACAGCCGTCACATCGGGTGCCACACCACACAGCTGTCACGACGGGCGCCACACTACGCAGCCGTCACAATGGGCGCCACACCACAGACCGGGCGCCACACCACACAGCTGTCACACCGGGCGCCACACCACGCAGCCGTCACACCAGGCGCCACACCACACAGCTATCACACCGGGTGCCACACTACGCAGCCGTCACAATGGGCGCCACACCACACACACGGCACAGCCGTCACACCTGGCGCCACACCACACAGCCGTCACGCCGGGCGCCACACGACACAGCCGTTACACCGGGCGCCACACCACACAGCCGTCACGCCGGGCGCCACACGACACAGCCGTCACACCTGGCGCCACACCACACAGCCGTCACGCCGGGCGCCACACCACACAGCCGTTACACCGGGCGCCACACCACACAGCCGTCACGCTGGGCGCTCCTCTCCCCATGGTCCGTCGGTGAGCGCAGTCAATGTCGATGGCGGTCGTATCCATTCTCCAAGACACCTTTATTGTCCCCGTAATAGGTTTAGTTATCGCAGCCCTTCGTATCGCCATGCAAGTCACACCGGGCACCTGTGTAGCCACCAGTCGTCGCAGGCTTACCGAACTACTGTCGGGATTCCCTTCAGGTATTTTTCGTCCATTATTCGTCTACCGACAGCTGAAGAGGAAATCGAGAGATCTTCAAACGCACCTTTTTACCCACAGCCTGCTTCGAATCTCTCAGCTTTTTGTTGAAAACAGTGGTCTCCCTTAAGTCGAATAGCTGTGTCTTTTTCCGGTGGCCACGTCATATTAGTATGTAGAGGAGACATGACATAACGATATTTTAACCCTGAGACCAGAGAGTAAGAACCAGCTGAGTCCATGTATTTCAAGCTAGGTTTTGTGTAAGAATCAGGTGCGTACTACACATTGATGGACAGGTCCCCAAGCTAAGTACCATTTCTTCAGCGCTCACGTGTTCCTGCGGATTCCACAAGGGACGGAGAGGTGGAACTCAAGTTGGCTCACGTCTCGCTCTACTTCATTCCTCCATTTGGGATTACAGCGTTAAAAAATAGCCACCAGCCGCTCCAGCACAGTCCATTGTCTGATGACAGCGACACCACGTTGTGCCTGTGCTCTGGAGAAGAATACCAAGTGATGTAAGAAGGGCGGGTTCAGTTCATACACTGCCGGCGATGGGAAGATAAGCAAGGCACAGGTGTCGAGGATGGAGATGAATTATGTAAGGGCGTTTTCTGTAAAAATGGAGGAAGTGGATATTCACCCCGAATGAAGACTCAGGTTTGACTTCTCTTAGTGTGGCAGTGAGTAAAGGAGAGCTGAATTTAGCGCCGAGTTAACACTCCAGTTTGACCTCCCTTAACACGCGCCCTGGAGGGCCTCTGAGAATTACGCGCACTGGAGGGGGGGGGGTCGGATTCCGCCCCCCCTAAGATCTCGGCTCCTAGTAAAGCTGGAGGAACGAAATTCGCAGGGTGGATGGGCACGGTAGTGAACTCTATTGTGTGCAATGTTCGTGACCTTAGGTCAATATCTTCAAGGTCAAATGAGGTCAGATTGGCAAAATTTTCCGGTTTTGCGTGGCTTGGCTTGTCATCGTTACGGATCGCTGTGATTGTGTTTAAATGCTCAAAAATGGGCATCAATGATGTTTTGGACATTACTAATGATGCAATGCAGATGATAGACCCAACATTTGACCTCAGGTCACCTATATAGCACCACTTTATCAGGTCAGTTACCTGTTCCAGTTACCGGAACCGGCCGCCCGCCCGACTGCTCCGTCTGGCAGCTCGGAGCAATCGGCTTCGTGAAGAAGGGAGTGAGGTACATGAATAAAGTATGGAAACGCAATGACAAACAGTACAAATGACAACCAGTAGTGCATTTATGGCAACATTCCAGTTGAGCAAGTTTGGTTCCATTAACCTGTCATGAACTTGACCTGACTTGACCTTGGTGACCTAACATGACCTTGAAACTATACAGCATATCAATATGCATCAAACAAGTCCCTAGTGTTGCCTAGAACACTTCCCTTTTGTCAGTATACTGGGAGCGCATCTGCGCCGATTTTTGTGGTCTGGCGCTATAACATTTTTTTACTTTAGCGGCCCCTAACTTGAAAAATTTTCGGACGATTTCCATTTTTCTTGCTTTAAACGACGTGCCGTTCATTTTTAAGCAGGTACACCGAAAATCGCGTATATCGACCGGTAAAATCTGCAGTTATTTGCGAAAAACCGGAGGGGTGGGCGGATTTCGCCCCCCCCCCGTCCAGTGCGCGTGTTAATACGAGGATAAGCAAAGCGCGTGCCCGTGCGTTGAGCGTGACGAAGGGCCCGTGCATAGCTGCACCTAAGGAGAGGGAAGGTAGCGTGCTCACTCGGGTCCGTCAAGTCGTGTGGCAAGTGAAGCAGCAAGCGCAGCAGAAATATAAATGAGGGAGCTAAAATATTGCAAAAAACGTGGTGCGTGAATGGAATTGGTTGGGCCATGTAGTAACGTGTCAAAGTGGTGATTTTTTTCTGTAGAAGAACTATTTCATATGCCAATCCTGTTTCTTCCAGTAAAAGTCACCTCATTCTGGTTACAATCCATGAAGGCCACATCCTTGGGCAAAATTAGTTTATCCGGAGTTTTAATCCTGGACTGCGGGACTTCAGCTTGACAATATCGCGATAATGGGAACATGGTGACCTGGAATGGCGATAAAACGTGGCGGTGTCGGCCGATATTAAAATGAATGCTTGTACTATAGCTAGAACAATATACGTGCTCAGTGTGATGAATTAACTATGCGGTCGTTGTCCGTTCCAACGTCTCAAACGTTCTCTCAATTTTGCGGGAACAAAACACGCGTTTCTCCCCAAGAGGTCAAATGTTCCAGGGACGATCGTAGAAGTCGTCTCCTCCACGTCGTGCCTGTGCCCATGACATGGTGATGAACAAGTGCAGGCATTATTTTTGGTGAATGCTAAGTGTTACGAATGGCAATAAATACGAGCCCTGCGGTGGTCCTCGGTCAGCAATCAACGCGCATCGTCTTACCCGGCTGTTTGGATCCGGTGCTCGGTAGAGGTGTGCGAGAAACAAGACTCACGCAAGCAGCCTTTCGGGAACCATGTGGAGCCCAGCGCGAAGTACTTCTGCTTGGACGCCACCCAGCACTCGTTTAAATGTCCTGTAAAGGAATTCACGTTGTGAACGGCATTGTCTCGTGGAGATTCGGAATGGTGCGAGTGAAGCCGCTCCTGGGAGTGGTGAATTGGTCTCCAAGTGCAGGGAAGAGCGACATGAAACGACTGTAAAATGTGTGGGGAGGTGGGCAGGGCACGGGCTGCAGTAGTAGCTGGAAGCCCCTTGACAACAAAAATGTGGTGCCAGCTACGGCCAATTTTCTTATTTTCGCTTACGCGTATTTTGCAGCCCTGTATCACAGGAGAACTCCGCCATACGAGGGGTGTCATTTGGTATGCGCTATAGGGGATGGGGAGTAGTGCACCCCGCCCCATAATTATTAATTTGGCTCCCCCAATCATTAATTTGCCCCCCCCCCCAATCAGACCGAAGCTCAAGAGCCTATGGAGGCGTCCTTCCAGAACGCTCGAGTGCTCTCCCCATCCACCCCCACCCAGCTCAACGAGATTGTTTTTGAGCCGATGGTGCCCCTCTGCAGATAGAAATGTCATCAAAAATATCAATTTGCAGCCAATCAATTAAAAAGTGACACCCATGTCTGGGATTCTGGGTCCCAAGTTCCAATGCTCTTTATGATTCATGTTGACAAGGTAATGCTGTGATCCACCAGGCCAGGATTCAGGTTGTAGCCATTTTCGTCAGAACTGCAGCAAAAAGTACATGGTCTGGGGCCTTCCTTTAGCCACATTCGGCTGGGATTTTAAGCACGGGTGATTGTGCACGATTGCGCGGGTGTTCAAGCACGCGTGGTAACTGGGCTTGGTTACCATTGCCCTGCCCTAGCTCGGAGCGATTTTCCTGGCTCGGACATTTCTTTTTCGGAGTCCCTCCTTATTTTGGATGGCTGAGGCTTGATTTTTGTCGAAGTCCGATGCGATTTTTGGACCACGCTGTTCTTTCTTGGGGCCTTCGATGCCAATTTTTGGGAGCCCGGATGGGAATTCTTGATGCCCCGACCGGAGTTTTTGGAACCACAGTCAGAAGTTTTGGATCCCGAGCGTGAATTCGGGGGGCTTGGCGCGAGTTCGCGGGACGCGTTGTACCTAGCTTGTACCGCAGCACGATTTTGGCGGGTTCCGGCGCAAATTTTCGGGCCTGCGCGGGTTTTCTGGGGCCCGCAGCATTTATTTTGAGCCACATACGTGGATTCTGCGGGGGGGCGACGTTAATTTACGGTGCTGCAGTGCGATTTTTGAGAACCCCGGCGCGATTCTTGGGAGCCCACCCCTTTAGGGGGCAGGGGGATTTGCCCCTTTGGTACGACACTGCGGCTGCTCAACGAGCTGTTCAGCCCATGACACCCTTCAGCATAGAAAGACCCTTCGAATATTTTTTTCGGGACCTGCTCTGAATTTTCCGGTGCCCGGCTTCATTCAATCGGGTGCCGTTGTGATTTTTGGGAGGTCGAGTTCTATTTATGTAAGCCCCCTGCGCGATATTTTTGGACCCCGGTACGATTCTTGGGGCAATTGCAAGGTACAATTTGCATACTTTTTTGGTGCAGGTACAGGTGCAGGTGCAATTGCAGGTGCACATGTGGATATTTTCGGTGCCTCGACACGTTCCTTTCCTGGGCTCGACGCGTTGTTTGGGTCTTTGACGCGATTTTTTAGGCCGCAGTGTTACATTCCGGTTAGGAATGGTTTTTGGGAAGGCGGCTGTAACTTTTGAGGTTCCGGCGCAACCTTTCGTTCCCCCAGTGTGATTTTGAACGGCTACGACGCGATTGTTTTGGGTCTGTGTGATTGTTTGACCCCAGTGTTTTTTTTTTGTTGGGATCCCTATCGCGAGTTTTAGCGGTCTAGACGTTTTGAGGGCCCCAATACGTTTTGGGGACTTTTGGCGCGATTGTTTGGGCGCCAGAGGGATTTTCCATGCCCGGATCGTTTCTTCGCTGCCCTGGCTTCAATTTTGGGTGATCCCGAAGCGACTTTTGGTGCCCCGGTGCAAGCTGTCGAACGCCTGACGGGATTTTCAGGCGCCCGGGCGCGACTTTTTGGTAACCCCACGCTCAGCGTGATTTTGAGTGGCCCCGGCCCGACCTTTTGGGGCACCGCCGTGATTTTGAAACACCCCGGCACAAGTCCCCCCCCCCCTCACAGCGTGATACCTAGGAGCCCAGGCCCGAACTTTTGAGGCCCACAATGTCATTTGCAGGGGCCCCGGTCCGACTTTTTGGGGTTTCAGCGCGATTTCCAGGGTCCCCAGCCCGATCTTTTCAAGCCCCCAGCGTGATTTTCAGGGGCCCAGCCCGACATTTTTGGGTCCCCAGCGCGGTTTTCAGTGGGCCCGGCTCGACCTTTTGGGGCCCCCAGCGTCATTTTTAGGGACCCGGTGAGACTTCTTGAGCCCCTAGCATGATGTCCAGGAGCCCCGGTCGGACTTTTGGGGGGCCCCAGCGTCATATACAGGGTGTTTCAAAATACATGGAACCCATGTCACTGCTAATAACTCTGCCAATGTTAATGTTATTGTTCTATTTTGTTCAGATTTGAAGAGAGGAGACAATAACAACTAATAATTATACATCAAAATGCCTTGGCAAAAGGAGGAAAACATATTTTGCGTCACTACTTATTTGGAGACGAAATCATTCAAAACGGGGCAAGCAAGATTTCGCAGGAAGTTTAACTTTCACAACTATCCCCAGAAAAACCAAATATATCGTTGGGTAAGAAAATTGAAGGCCACTGGATCAATAAACAACCTCAACGAGAAGGCAGGAACACCCAGTTCTGGCAGGAAGATGACTGCAAGATCTCCTGACAATGTGGATGCGGTGAGAGCTTCTGTCGCAAGGAGCCATAAAAAGTACATCCAAAGACTTTGCCAAGAGCTGGGTCTTTCACGTGCGTCAGTGCAAAGAATCCTGATCAAGGATCTTCATCTGTACCCATACAAAGTCCAGTTTCAAGCATAGACTCACACCAGCTGACATGGCAAAACGTGTTGTGATGTGCCGGTGGTTCGAGAACAAGAGCGAAGAGGATCCTGACTTTCTTGATGATCTTTGGTTCGGCGACGAAGCACACTTCTTGCTCTGTGGGCATGTCAATAGCAAGAACAGTGTGTTCTGGGGCACACAAGCCCCAAAGGAGGTTCCTCAGAGGTCATTGCATCGTCCTCAATCCATTGCTGAACTGAATGTGGCCATCACTCAGAAGATTCGTGTCATCAGGAAGGAAGAGTGTGTCAAGGTGATTGACAACTTCGCTCGTCGGCTTCAAGTGTGTCTGAGGCGCGATGGCGGTCATTTGGAACATGTGCTCTAATAAATATATCCTTTGAGCTAGAGACCTCAAATCTTCAGTTTTTGAATTGTTATCATATCAGCTTCCAGGAAATATAATATGTTTTTTTGTTTTTTTTAAAGTTTCCTGTCTCAGTAATCCATTATTATCATGTTAATGGGTTCCATCTATTTTGAGACACCCTGTACAAGGGCCCCGGCGAAACTTCTTGGCCCCCAGCGTGATTTACAGGGGTCCTGGCCAGACCTTTTGAGGCCCCCAGCATGGCGTTCAGGGGCACCGGCGCTAATTTTCGAGGGGGCGGTATTTCAGGGTCCCCTGCGCGACTTTTTGGAGCTATGTCATTTTTAGTGGCCCGGTGGGATCCTGAGGACCCTAACGGGATTCTTAGTGGATCCGGTGCAATTTTTCCGAACTCCGGCGCGATTTTTTGGGGCCACACAACCTCTCGGAGGGGGGGGAGGGAGGAACTGCACCCCCCTTCGGTACGCCACTGCATTGATGTATTACTATCTGCATTGGCTATAGATTGGATACTGGTTTGCCACCGGTACTGACCTCAGAGTCTGAATCACTCGGTACCTCATCTGCACTGTCCTGTGCTGCTGCCGTTGCGGTCGTGGGCGTGGAGCGATCACGGTCCATCCAATTCGGAACCAACGTACTCTGACGACGGATCTGTATCGTTTCAAGTCGTCTCATAGTAATATCACGATATTGAAGACCGACCAGTAATGTCCACAGCTGAACTTATATACAGGCGCCTGTCGTTTCTCTGATCACACAGGAACCGCACTTCTGCCAAGGGAATGTGCTTTTCCGGCGGGCAGACACGGCACGGCTCGTCCGTGATCTCACACCGACAGCATGTAATGTCAAAGAGTTGTCCCTTTGGAGCCGTTCTTTACAGTTATGAAACTTTCATCCTTTCTCCTTGTCCGCGACCCGTTCCCATTTAGAAAAACAGATTTGTGTGTTTTAGCTAGTCGTTCAATCTTCTCCGCTATCTTCCACTCGTTAGTTAGTTATTAGGGTTTTGGGGCGCATCAACTGCATTGGTTATACAGCGCCCATCTTCCACTCGTTCACGACATTGGTTCGCACACCCCTAACGCTTTGAACAATGCTTGACTTATCCCATATAGCAAGGACAGCGTCTTTTACACGGCAAGCCACTTCTTTGTTAGTAGGCAATGCAGCACTGGACACAGCTAATGCTGCTTTAGTGTTCAAGAAATGCATAGATATCGCTTTTCAACGGCAGCTGTGTTTGTGACAGATTAACTGGCTGAATGTGAAATGTGAAATTGTGAGTTCTTTTCCCAGTAGAAGGCCCCGGATTCTGCATTATCTCTCACCCAGCTCACACGCTATCACATGGGAACCCATGCATTTTCACTAATGCATTACCATTCATCAAATTGCATACACACCGTGTACATTTTTCGGAAAGCATACCAAATGCTATGAACATATTTAACAATCAGTGCCCTATTATCCAGACACTTCAAGCTTCCACAGGACACAAACCATGAAAATGTTTGGTGCCATCTTCCTGTTTTGCATGCTAATGTCAATGGAGACTGTAATGCCTGGGGAACGCAAAACATTACTTTTGCAACAACAAGCTTAAATAATATTCTTAGGAATTTTTATTTGGACGTTTTCCATTGTTCAAAGGTCCATTGCAAGGGATTCCCTACGGTGCGTGGGAGAAAGATCTCCGAAAAAACGGTATAAAATCGATTCGGTTTACGACACAGTTGGCCCACCGAAAGTGTGTAGCTCAGCCACACACCGCCTCCACCGACACTCCTACACACTCCACCGACCGACTCCACCTACACAAACACGCCGACATGGCTGGCGACCGCCGTGAAAATCGTCGCGATCACACGCGAGCTCCCTCACCGACATGGATGGGAACGGTGCGCCGCCAGACGGCACCTCGGGTCAGGTGGACGCAGGCACTCACCGACATGGATGGGAACGGTGGACCGCCAGACGGCACCTCGGGTCAGGTGGACGCAGGCACTCACCGACATGGATGGGAACGGTGGACCACCAGACGGCAGCTCGGGTTAGGTGGACGCAGGCACTCACCGACATGGATGGGAACGGTGGACCACCAGACGGCAGCTCGGGTCAGGTGGACGCAGGCACTCACCTACATGGATGGGAACGGTGGACCATCAGACGGCAGCTCGGGTCAGATGGACGCAGGCACTCACCGACATGGATGGGAACGGTGGACCGCCAGACGGCACCTCGGGTCAGGTGGACGCAGGCACTCACCGACATGGATGGGAACGGTGGACCGCCAGACGGCACCTCGGGTCAGGTGGACGCAGGCACTCACCGACATGGATGGGAACGGTGGACCATCAGACGGCACCTCGGGTCAGGTGGACGCAGGCACTCACCGACATGGATGGGAACGGTGCGCTGCCAGATGGCAGCTCGGGTCAGGTGGACGCAAGCCAGGGCGGCCAACAGAGTCAGCGCCGTGCACTTCATGACGGTATGCTCAAACTCGGTGCGCTCGGTTCACCCTGACCACAGCGCGTATCATTCGGCTCTGACGTGTGCCGGCGGCGGTCGCTACCGTACCCGCGGCCGCCCCTCCTCGGACGTGGGGCACCACTGTCGGGCGAGACACTTCTGCGCACTAGAAGTGGGAAATGCAAAGACCGAAAGTCCGCCCGTTCAAAACCGGCGGGTCTTTTGACCGGTGTTTTGCGAGCCAAATATAAATTGTTGGAGCAGAGAAATAGTCAGCCTGCATGTCAGATAGGCTAAATATGATCACCATGCAATACTTCAAATTCAACTTAACATTGCATTTGAAGGTGTGTATGTAAGATGCTGATCATAAATCGGGATCAAATTGTAGACTCCTACCATTACTGTCCAACTCTGTTCAGAAACTGGCATAACATCAGCTTGCCTTTTGTTGCAAGAGGTGTGCATATTTAAGCATGGTATGGAATACCCAAGCCCTAGCTAATATAAATTTGTATTCTTGACCCTGCAATATCTTGAAACAAAGAACCGCACTTATTTGCATGATGGATCTGGCCAAGGACAAAATCTGTACCAATCAAATAGTGAATTGATGGGCTTTTCGCCGGACGCTCCAGCACCTCCTGATACACTTTGCAATTTGCGACCCATCCAATTTTTGGACGCCTTTGCCATGCTTAGGTGGCCAATGCTTTTCTACATCAACATAGCACAGAAGCCCAAACATAAGAGCATTGGTTGCGTACCAAATGTTTGTAGACTCCTTGGCACTTCCCGCATGCCCACAATCACTGGTTTGTGGAAACCCCATGATTAATTGAAATTATAAGCAAGTTAGAAAGAATGCAAAATGAAAAGTACATCACCCACACCACACACCACCTTATGCACCTTATAGGTACCTATATCTCACCGTTTAATACAACGAAGAACGGCTCTTAGATGCTCCTGGGTTTTAGACGTTGCGTGTAAAGAAAATATACGACCTTCAATATACCAGGAGGTGCTGAGTTGACATCAAAAGTAACGATAAAGATTGTACTTTATTACTCAACATTTCGGCCAGGGGCCATCGTCAGGAGTGATATAAAAAGGTCAAGCTTAACAATTGCAGAAAAAAAGCACGCGGGAAAAAAAGCGTGCAAAAAGACACGTGGAATGCAGAAAAGCCTCCTCAGTGGTGCAGACACTCAAAGAAACTCCAAACCAGAAACAAACTATGTCAAGAAGGAATCCTCTGAGGAAGCCCGAGCCGATGGCCCATATACATATCGAGGCATACACTCACGCACATATATAGACATATATCCAATATAACCCGTAATACATAATATATAATTTATGTTTACGTAATTTTATGTGATATACCAAGACGTCGTTTGCGTGTTTAGTTGCGGCCGTAGATTACGTATATGTAGAGATTCGAGGACCTTCAGATCAGCGTTGTCCCTGGCTGTTGCTAGAATGTCTACTTTGAAGTTTGTGTTAGTGTCGCTGTGTTCCATGTTAGAATGTTTGTCGATCATGTGTTCGCCTAAAGGTGTGTATGCTCTCCGAAGTCTGGCATCTCCCAAGTGCTCATTGTACCTATCCCTGACACTACGTTTGGTTTCACCGACATAAAATGTTCTAAGACAGCGATTGCACGTTATTTTATAAACTACGTTTTTCCGCGTGCATCTACCTTTGAGCCCGTTGATACAGGTGTGGCACGTTCTTCTACCAGTAGGGCCTGGCGGCATTTCCAGGGCTGAGCGTACCAGGTAGGATTTCAGCGTAGGTCCGCTAGTCCAGGCTACCCTAACATGGTTTAGATGAGACAAACGGATGGCTGCGTTTACCTGTAGACATAGTTGGTCATCGACAAAAGGAAGTCTCATGTAAACATAGTTGGGATTGTTACCCGCTCGATGCCGACGTTGCCCACCTATCCTACTCCTGTGGTGAGGGTGAACAGCACGAGCGGCGGAGTGTACCCGATGTGCTGGGCATCCGTTTTCCAGGAAAAGAGTCGTCATCTTCGCAAGGCTCCGCTCGCATGAGATAGTATCGGAGGAGACTCGTGCTGCTCTCCTCATTTGGGATGTTAGAACGGCCTTTTTAGTGGCCATCGGGTGGACCGAACCATAGTGTAAGATGATGGGGGCTGCCATTGGTTTAAAGTACAGCTCGGTAGTGTAGCTCCCATCAGCCTGAACTACAAACAACGTATCAAGGAAAGGAATCGAACTGCTATGACCAGTGTGTTCTAAGGTAAACTTGATGCTGGAATGTTGTTGGTTTATTTCTGCAAAGAAGTCGAGCAGAGAGGCCAAGCCATGTGTCCAAACACCAAAAATATCGCCTATACCTTGTACATCCATGTTCAAGCAAACAAAAGGAGTGGCTATGGGTAACCGATGTGCACCTCCTTTAGCGATTGCTTTTATGCACCGCCTTGAGTCGATCTTCTTAGCTTCGTATGATTTGAAACCAGCTCTCTACATGAGGTATATAGACGATATTTTTTGGTGTTTGGACACATGGCTTGGCCTCTCTCCTCGACTTCTTTGCAGAAATTAACCAACAACATTCCAGCATCAAGTTTACCTTAGAACACACTGGTCAGTGGTCATAGCAGTTCGATTCCTTTCCTTGATACGTTGTTTGTAGTTCAGGCTGATGGGAGCTACACTACCGAGCTGTACTTTAAACCAATGGCAGCCCCCATCATCTTACACTATGGTTCGGCCCACCCGATGGCCACTAAAAAGGCCGTTCTAACATCCCAAATGAGGAGAGCAGCACGAGTCTCCTCCGATACTATCTCATGCGAGCGGAGCCTTGCGAAGATGACGACTCTTTTCCTGGAAAACGGATGCCCAGCACATCGGGTACACTCCGCCGCTCGTGCTGTTCACCCTCACAACAGGAGTAGGATAGGTGGGCAACGTCGGCATCGAGTGGGTAGCAATCCCAACTATGTTTACATGAGACTTCCTTTGTCGATGACCAACTATGTCGACAGGTAAACGCAGCCATCCGTTCGTCTCATCTAAACCATGTTAGGGTAGCCTGGACTAGCGGACCTACGCTGAAATCTTACCTGGTCCGCTCAGCCCTGGAAATGCCGCCATGCCCTGCTGGTAGAAGAACGTGCCACACCTGTATCAACGGGCTCAAAGGTAGATGCACGCGGAAAAACGTAGTTTATAAAATAACGTGCAATCGCTGTCTTGGAACATTTCATGTCGGTGGAACCAAACGTAGTATCAGGGATAGGTACAATGAGCACTTGGGAGATGCCAGACTTCGGAGAGCATACACACCTTTAGGCGAACACATGATCGACAAACATTCTAACATGGAACACAGCGACACTAACACAAACTTCAAAGTAGAAATTCTAGCAACAGCCAGGGACAACGCTGATCTGAAGGTCCTCGAATCTCTACATATACGTAATCTACGGCCGCAACTAAACACGCAAACGACGTCTTGGTATATCACATAAAATTACGTAAACATAAATTATATATTATGTATTACGGGTTATATTGGATATATGTCTATATATGTGCGTGAGTGTATGCATCGATATGTATATGGACCATCGGCTCGGGCTTCCTCAGAGGATTCCTTCTTGACATAGTTTGTTTCTGGTTTGGAGTTTCTTTGAGTGTCTGCACCACTGAGGAGGCTTTTCTGCATTCCACGTGTCTTTTTGCACGCTTTTTTCCCCGCGTGCTTTTTTTCAATTGTTAAGCTTGACCTTTTTATATCACTCCTGACGATGGCCCCTGGCCGAAACGTTGAGTAATAAAGTACAATCTTTATCGTTACTTTTGATGTCAACTCAGCACCTCCTGGTATATTGAAGGTCGTATATTTTATTTACACGCAATGCCTATATGTCACATTCGATAGCGCTTGTTGATTCACATTTATCATGCTACACTTTCCTCAAAGGAGTTATTTCCTTCATTATTCCATTGCTTCGGAGTGAGTCAGAATCTCCGGAACATACACGGGTACTCAGATGTACATCAACTGCACCTCAACTCTACTTCACCTGTAACTTCGGAGTGAGGCAGAATCTCTGAAAGGTACACAAGTACTCGGCTGTTCTATGCTTAGGATACCGTTTGTTTGAGTTGCGACATGCTGACCAGAGGTCAAGAAAGTCGCCAACTTGCCTACGCTGGTAGGTAGCAAGATTGGCCCTCAATATCTCACTCAAGTAGCAATTTATCCATGACGTATTGAAATAAAAAGGAGTGACTGGTCACGAATGCTTTCCACAAAAACTAGTTTTGTAACGAACAGAAGACATCCAGATTATGAAATATCACTGACTAAAAGGCTGCTACAGTATTGAGCGATACTGCATCACCCCATGGGTTTGCCCATGACATCGGTGGTTGCTTAATTAATACAGTACTATTTTGGTACTGAGTATCCGTTTACGAACCATATTATTCCAAGACCCATCTCTATGTCATTGTATATAGAAGGATGAATCGCCAACGCTTACTTCACCAGGTAACAAGTGCTGGTAATTTTGATTGTTATTGGGCGTGATATGCACATAAAAAACATGTATTGCACATGATAATACATTTCTAGGCCTTTAAATAATAAATTAAACTATAATTAGTTGATTTATGGTCACATCAATGAAAAACTAGCAGCAGACACCCCAAGAGAACCATAGTGCAGGAACAAATAACGCCAACGCGACCGCCAACGTCTGGGTAACTTGTAACTTGAGTAACAATTATGGAGTAGAGCGGGTGGCGTTGCGAACAAGTGAGGAGCTAAAAAGGTGGCAGCACCGTCGCTCACAAGGAACAATATCACTTAAGCCGGACCCAGGTAGCAAAAAGTGCATGTTTTGTTCTCGTAGGTAGCAGTCTAGAAACATTTTTGACCTCTGATGCTGACGGTGGAAGCGAAGGTGCTGAAAATGGAGGCTGCAGTAAGAGTTGTTTAAATACCCGGGTAGTGGCTTGGACATTAATTAGTCTTGTAGGCATGATGCAACGTGGATGACCTGAAAAATGACTTCGGGCGCACAATTAAAACTAAAAATTAGCTGGCTGAAGATAATGCAACTTTTCTTCGACCATCCCTAATTTGGGACAAATCTGATATCCACTGATCATGTTATCAGACACATGCCAGAAATTGGCTTAGCTTTGCTTAACACCGGAAGATCTTCTGATAGACATTTAGCAGGTTCGAAGTAATTTCTCTGAAAAGTACAAATGCATTCGACAAGGGAATTGCTTTAATACGCAGTTTATCAAAGATATAGGTGCATAAACTCAAGCATATCATTCATATACATGGGGATTGCCTTCATTGGTAATCACACCTTCACTCAAGTGCAAAAACAACATTACCACCTGCATACAAACACGCTGGTCTTTTGATCAGGCTTTACTGCACAGTGGCCGGGCCCAAGTGGGGCCCGGCCACAGCAGTCGGCCCCGGCCCGGGCTTCGGTCTCATTAGTTTGGTATTTGCCGCCTCTGATGTGCACCCTCTCGGCTCGGCCACCGTGAAGGTCGCCGGTCGTGCTGGCCAGGCCGGTCAACGTCCCGGCCAATCGCTGGCCGGCAATGCGCCGCTGCCGGCTGGCGGCTGACGGATCGTGTTTGCCAGTCCCGGCCACGGAGGCGATGGAGAGCGCAACTCCTCGGCAAACAGCCATGAAGGGTCGTCCGTCGGACAGAGCGCGTTTTCTGCAGGACGCTCATTGGCGGCTTCTAGACACCACGGCTGTCAGAGCCCTTCTGAGCCTGCAAATGAGCCGTTGTGTGCATGTCAAGTGCCCAGCTGATGGCTCCAAGGCCCGTTTGATGGCTCCGAGGCCCGTTTGATGGCTCCAAGGTCCATCTGATGACTGCAAGGTCCATCTGATGGTTCGAAAACCCATCGGATGGCTCCAAGGCCCAGCTGATGGCTCCGACGTCCAGCTGATGGCTCCGAGGTCCATCCGATGGCTCCAAGGCCCAGCTGTGATTTCTCCGCATGCTGACGTGATGGGTCCGGATGCGTTGCTTGCACATATGCTTCTCATACCTCATATCGATGTTGACACACGTATCGATGTTCTGGTAGGTTTCAATTTGGAAGTCAATAACTTCCAAAATGTGCAACCAATTGTATTCTTTTCATCGAATTGACGCGTGAGGTTCCTATTTGAAGGCAGACAATGAGTTATATCTGTTAGTTTTTTGGTCTGAAGATAATTGCAAAACAAACGAAGAGAGTGGACTGATCTCGCCTAGTGTACACCTGTACCTGTTCGCCTTCCAGTGCACCTGTGAAGAACGCCGTAGACGTTAGCATGGGACCGCACGGAGCTCGATACTCATGGGTGGATTAAGTTTGCTCATTTTCTCGTCAAGTATTCCCAATGGTGTGCTGCATAACCAGGTCAGGGCGTTCTTCTGGACGCTGACTCGTTTGACCTCCAGAGGTTATTGAGCTGACCTGGTCGCCATAGTTTTCACATATATGCCAAATGCACCATTATTAACCACAGTGAAACTTCTCACATGCAAGTTAATCTACGACAAATACCAGATACTAGCAATCTGCTATATACCAGAGACAAACAATTTGCTATAATTTGCGGACCAAATCGGTGACCGATGCCGCGGTCCGGCGAAGATAACCACCAGGACACAGTAATGTGCTGATCAATACCGCAATAATCTGTGTCAAAGGAGGCCGAATGACAAGATGGTCTAAAAAATTATCTTCAAAGTTGCATATCTCCAATAGTGTTTTTAAAATATGCATGAAGAGTGCGAACAATCACGTCTTTTTTTGCGCTTAGTGGTTAAGAATGCGGTGGCCTTCAACATATACCTTGCCATGGGGTTCTGTGTAGCCTAGGAAATAATTTGCGCTCATTTTCCCGTGAAATATGCCCAACATGGTATTGGTTACGCACACGTGACCCTCTCGTCATTTGCCTGACCTGGTGCCTTGTGGTGACCTTTGCTGGGTGGTGACGTTCGATGTGATTAATGATCATGCATGTGGGCACATATATGAACCTATGAGTACATACCATGTCAACTCAATGACATGTGGAGGTCAAGCGAGACAGTGCCCCGCAAAAAGCTTTCACTTGGAAATGCATCGCACCGTTGGCCATGCATTGCACCGTTGGGCATGCTTCGGAAAAGAAACTGAATTGATTGACCAATGGATATCAACTTCAATATGAATATCGAACTCCTGCTGCCTTCACGTCCGTTCCAACCGAACATTCGCAGCTGAGGAAGTCACATGCCACAACAACGAAATCCTTCATGCACCGTTCAGAGTCGGTGCCACTACTGGGGCCAGATACACAGCGCGTCACTGGGTGGCCTGCCACGTTACCCGTCACAGCACGACCTGTCACATGACCCGTCACAGCACGACCTGTCCGCTGCGACCGGCGCGTCACGGCGTGTCACGGTGCACCAGGGCACGTCACAGTGCGTCACGTCGCGTCACGACGCGTCACGGCTGGTCGGCCAGTATCTGCCGGACGATCCAGTCGGTGTAGTGCGCCACGTCTGTGTAGATTCCGGGCCGGTCGGCGTCGCCGCAGCCGGTGCCGCTGTTGATGACGCCCACCAGCCGCTGGTGGCCGGGCGCGCCGACCGTCAGCGGGCCGCCAGAGTCGGCGCGGCACGCGTCGCGCCCGCCGCCGCTCAGGTCTGCCGCGCACACCATGCTGCCGCCGAAGCCGCCCGGGTACAGCCGGCGGAAGAGCGCGCCGCCGGCGTCGTGCAGCCGCTCGCAGCGCGCCGGGTCGGTGACGGTGACGGCCGCCTCCAGCAGCACCGGCGACGGCCGGCCGGCGAACTCGGTCAGCCCCCAGCCGGCCACCTCGACCGCCTGGCCGGCCGACACCGTCACCGTCGACATGATGACGGCCGCGTGCGGCACCAGCCGCGTCAGCGTCACCACCGCCAGGTCGTGCAGGTAGCCGGCGCGCCGCGGGTGCACGACGCGTCGCAGCACGCCGCGCTCGGCGTGCGCGCCGTCGGCGGTCGTGCCGAGCCGCGTCTCGCCGAGCCGCACCACCAGGTCGGCCGGCTCGCCGGACACGCAGTGGGCGGCGGTGAGCACGTGGCGCGCGCTGACCAGCGAGCCGCCGCACACCCAGCGCACGCCGCCGTCCGGCTGGCGCACGCCCACGACGGCGATGAACGTCCACTTGTCGCGGCGCGCCTCGACCGCCACCTCGGTGCCGTGTCGGATGCGAGAGGTGAGCGTCACGTCCGGCGTCACGTCCGGCTCCTCGTCGGCGGCGGCGGCGGCGGCGGCGGCGCCCGGCCCGACGGACGGAGGCAGCGCCGCACACACGGCCGTCCACAGCAGCAGACACAGCGCCAGCCGCATCACGACGCCGACTGTGATCGTCCTCCCTTGCCGACGCTCCAGTCTTACAGCTGTGCCACCAGCACGCCCGAGTCGGGTGCCCTGGAATCACTGCGCTCGGAGCTGTGGTCTTGGTACGGCCAACTGTCAGAGCCGTATTTTTACAGCAGGGCTTCATCCCTCCAAATGGAGGTGCGCCAAGCCGAGTTGGCACGGCCAGGCTTAGCTAGACCGCAAGACTGTGGATGCCATGTTCCTGGAATCCAGCTAATGGTTTTTTTAGCTCTGCGTGACCATTTCTGCTAAATTATGCCGCTATTGGACACACTTGTTTCAAAACTGCGCTTGGCTCGCCTCAACACGGCCTGGGAGCTGGAAAATGGTGTGAACTGGTAAGCCAAACATGTCTGAACAAAGAGAGGATAACGGACGGCCCGGTACGAATGAAGCCATCGAACGAGGCAAAGCGGGGCGACACGCATCGATCATGTTCGAAATTCCGAAATTTCGCTAATTCCGTTCCGCCAATGACGACATCTGTCCCATGGACGTTAGTTTTTGGTCTAATGAGACAAATCACCAAACTAAGATGTAAGTACGGATAACTCCACGTCTGGTAGTTCTCTGAAGCGGCAACAGGTCGGCGGATGAGCCACCTCTTCCGTTCAGCCGAAGAACATAAGCGCCCACTTCCATTCAGTGAAAGCAAGGATTATATTCCTGTAGCACAATTGACTGAGCGATTTAGCAGCCACCGCCTCTTAGTGATCTAGAGGATGACACTCCACCGTCGCAAGTGACAAAACGCTTAATGCCACAGTCTAGTGATTGGAAAGACATAATTCCATTGACAAAATAACACTTGAAATGTTCACTGGAAGTCAGGGTTCTTGGAGTCGACTGGAGTCTGATCGGATTGCGTATCTGATCTCGGGAACCTCCGACCCCGTGTCCTGCTCTTGCAGTGAGGGAGACTGACGGTGCACTCAATGCACTTCAGTAACAACATCGACCATTGGAGCCTTAACACGCGCACTGGAGGGGGGCGAAATCCGCCCACCCCTCCTGTTTTTCGCAAATAACTGCAGATTTTACCGGTCGATATACGCAATTTTCGGTGTACCTGCCTGGAAATGAACGGCACGTCGTTTAAAGCAAGAAAAATTGAAATCGGCCGAAAATTTTTCAAGTTAGGGGCCGCTAAAGTCAAAAAATTTTTAGCGCCAGACCACCAAAATCGGCGCTGATGCGCTTCCAGTATACTGACAAAAGGGAAGTGTTCTAGGCAACACTAGCGACTTGTTTGATGCATATTGATATGCTGTATAGTTTCAAGGTCATGTTAGGTCACCAAGGTGAAGTCAGGTCAAGTTCATGACAGGTTAATGGAACCAAACTTGATCAACTGGAATGTTGCCATAAATGCACTACTGGTTGTCATTTGTACTGTTTGTCATTGCGTTTCCATACTTTATTCATGTACTTCACTCCCTTCTTCACGAAGCCGATTGCTCCGAGCTGCCCGACGGAGCAGTCGGGCGGGCGGCCGGTTCCGGTAACTGGAACAGGTAACTGACCTGATAAAGTGGTGCTATATAGGTGACCTGAGGTCAAATGTTGGGTCTAGCATCTGCATTGCATCATTAGTAATGTCCAAGACATCATTCATGCTCATTTTTGAGCATTTAAACACAATCACAGCGATCCATAACGATGACAAGCCAAGCCACGCAAAACTGGAAAATTTTGCCAATCTGACCTCATTTGACCTTGAAGATATTGACCTAAGGTCACGATAATTGCACACAATAGAGTTCACTACCGTGCCCATCCACCCTGCGAATTTCGTTCCTCCAGCTTTACTAGGAGCCGAGATCTTAGGGGGGGGGAATCCGCCCCCCTCCAGTGCGCGTAATTCTCAGAGGCCCTCCAGGGCGCGTGTTAACGGGGAAGGACGGTAATACTTGTTGGGATCGAAAATAGAAGCAGAACGTTTTCCTAACAAAACAAATCGTGGAGTGATTGATTTCGGTCCGGTCGGGGCCCCTCAAAGCTACACATACACACACACACACACACACACATATATATATATATATATATATATATATATATATATATATATATATATATCCATGGATTTGTTTCCGGGCAGGGATGGTAGTTCAAATAGTGTGGAGGTCTTGGTAAAATATGTAGCAAATCAAATGTCTTTCGAGACCAAGCAAATCTCAACTTCTAAATCGCAGACCGTGAATACTTGGTGTAGTGTTGCTTTTAGTCATACGCGGTGCACCGCAAGCTGGAAAATACAACCATGGGACAGGGAAGCATCGCGCCGCAGAAAATTGTGGCAGCACACCAGAGCTTCCTGATGTGCGGCGAACTTTTTTTTGTTTGCCGCCGGACAGTGGGAATGGCCCATCAAGTTGCTTCGACAGGTAATAATTTGCCTGGCGGTATTCCCGGATGAACACCTTTCCGCCTGTGTGGGTTTGTACCGTCCCCGGGCGGTACCAGAATCGCCGGGCAGGCCACGACAACACGACATTGCACGTCTCACAGTGGGTGCAACATTGCGCAAAACCCTGCCGCTCCAGAGGCCTGCCGGACGTCTCACACTCGGCCTAGTCTATGAAGACGATAGTATTGCAACTCTCTCACGTGTGGCATGACGTATGTAGTTATCCTGCCAAAGACGTGTCGGTCTAGCCTTTCATGAAGACCCTAACAGCGCACAATCCGTCTAAGCGCTACAATGCATACCCTTTATATTTTGTTCGCACCTAATTCGCGGTACAAGTCAGCTCTTGCACACACCATGTGTACCGGTTGAGGTTGCACTGACGGAGACTGTACTATGTGGCCGGTTACTGTGTCCCCGGTACACACCATGCGTGCCGGTGAAGGCTGCACTGACGGAAACTGTACGATGTGGCCGGTTACTGTGTGACCGTTACAACCCACCCCATGAAAGGCGCCGGGCGCCAGTGGCAAGCGGCTCCCCGTATCCCGTCTGGTGTGGAGCCACGTGGTGCTTTGGCCTCGTAGCGCACACTTAACCGCTTATTGTGCAACCGGTTGTCTTGAGTAATTCCAAAGTAATCCTCTCCTGATGCAGGGATCACAAGCCAGCAGAGCGGCGGTGGCTACGCGACTTACGGCCACCAAGATCAATTATGATAAGCGGAGATGCGGCCCAGGCCGGTCTCGGTGCTTGGTTAGTGTCGGCATGCACCGTGTTGTCTGTTGCTATCCAACGGAACAGAATTCCACAAGACCAGTGTCGCATGCGCGTAACCCGAACTAAATGGCAGAATGCAGGCTTTCGGTGGCTCCTCCTGCGGTAAGGTTGGACTGGGAGACAGAGTGAAGAGTCGGGGTCTTGGTGGTGAAGGTTGTCCTCCCCGCTACGGCAGAGGTCGGGGTCGCACAGAGCCCAGTGGCGTCCGCATGCCACCAACGAAATAACTGTGAACCGATCCATCGAGGGCTTCCTATAGCCCTTCTTGCTTGCCATTTTCCGCCGCTGATTTGGCTCCTGCGCGTCCGCGCCGTAACTCATCAGCGCAAAGCTTTCTCATCTTCCGCCCCCCCCACCCCAACGTACGGTAGCCATCTCCATAACATAATATTTTGGAACTTGAAATGCGGTGTGACGAAACGAGGGGAAATAATAAACCATGTGCAAAGTGTATCCCTGACGTACAGGAACCTTACACCGCTGGAATGTCATAATTCAAAGGGCCGCGTCAAACTCACTAAGTATGAGGTTTCCAACAGGACCGAAAATCAACGGCAAACTGAACTCATTTGTGCACTGTTTATTATTTCATAACACATCGATACGTAGGGGCGTCAACTGTCGGACACATTTAAGCGATGTAGACATGTAGACGGAATGCCATATCATAAGATATCTTCTTGGTAACATCACAGCTGATACAAAACCCACCGCTTCGTACAGTCGCCTCTCACCTTCGCACTGTCGAAACGAATAGCGGGCGTAAGTACTTCAAAGAAACCAACTGCTGCCCGTCCCATACATCCGGCGGGCTGCGAAAGTGGCGAGGAATGAAGAGCGGAAGGCACGCTTCCAGCCCAACATCTGCACCGTTGTCGCGGTCCGTCAGCCTGTAGCAGGGTCCGCGCCACAACTGTCACAGTCGGCCTGCAGCAGGGTCCGCGCCACAACTGCCACAGCCGGCCTGCAGCAGGGTCCGCGCCACAACTGCCACAGCCGGCCTGCAGCAGGGTCCACGCCACGTCACAGCCGGCCTGCAGCAGGGTCCGCGCCACAACTGCCACAGCCGGCCTGCAGCAGGGTCCGCGCCACAACTGCCACAGCCGGCCTGCAGCAGGGTCCACGCCACGTCACAGCCGGCCTGCAGCAGGGTCCGCGCCACAACTGTCACAGCCGGCCTGCAGCAGGGTCCGCGCCACAGCTGCCACAGTCGGCCTGCAGCAGGGTCCGCGCCACAGCTGCCACAGTCGGCCTGCAGCAGGGTCCACGCCACGTCACAGCCGGCCTGCAGCAGGGTCTGCGCCACAACTGTCGCAGCCGGCCTGCAGCAGGGTCCGCGCCACAACTGCCACAGTCGGCCTGCAGCAGGGTCCGCGCCACCACTGCCACAGCCGGCCTGCAGCAGGGTCCGCGCCACAACTGTCACAGCCGGCCTGCAGCAGGGTCCGCGCCACAACTGTCACAGCCGGCCTGCAGCAGGGTCCGCGCCACAGCTGCCACAGTCGGCCTGCAGCAGGGTCCGCGCCACAGCTGCCACAGTCGGCCTGCAGCAGGGTCCGCGCCACCACTGCCACAGCCGGCCCGCAGCAGGATCCGCGCCACAACTGTCACAGCCGGCCTGCAGCAGGGTCCGCGCCACAGTCGGCCTGCAGCAGGGTCCGCGCCACAACTGCCACAGTCGGCCTGCAGCAGGGTCCGCGCCACCACTGCCACAGCCGGCCTGCAGCAGGGTCCGCGCCACAACTGCCACAGTCGGCCTGCAGCAGGGTCCGCGCCACAACTGCCACAGTCGGCCTGCAGCAGGGTCCGCGCCACAACTGCCACAGCCGGCCTGCAGCAGGGTCCGCGCCACAACTGCCACAGCCGGCCTGCAGCAGGGTCCCCGCCACAGCTGCCACAGTCGGCCTGCAGCAGGGTCCGCGCCACCACTGCCACAGCCGTCACAACTGCCGGCCAGAGGCGGGCCGCAGGTGTCGACAGGTGTGCTGTGGTGGTCGACATCACGCCGGTCCCACCCACTGCACCAGTGGCACCGCGGTCCCGTCACCATCCGACACTGGTCCCCGCTCACCCGCTGCCGCACGCCGGTGTCAGGTCAGGTCAGGTCAAGTAAGACCGCCGAACCGCCGGGTGTGGGCCGATCACAGGCTGCCCGCACCGCACCGTATCGGCGTCCAAGGCCGGCAATGTGCAACATTCCGGCCACAGCCTGTGATGCATACACCATCCACGCACACACAACACACCGCCGGCCGGGCCGACCAGCTCGTGCCAACCAAACACGCGGCCTGCACATGGACATGGATTGGATAAAAAGGCTTCACATTCACGCCAAAATAACTAGAAAACGACCAAGTATGCTGTCGTGCGAGATTGCCGAGAACTCCGACTGTAAGCCAGCCATCTGTACAACCAGTGACCAGTCTGGGTACCGCAAAGTCCACCAGTCTGGGCTCAAGGTCCACTCGTACGCAGCTCATTGCACATCATATCAAAACTGCCTAGCACCGCTGTCCCTTCTGCCACAAGGCACGCAAGTCGCCGATAAACCATACGCAACATGCCTTTGATCAATTGTGCGTCACGACTTTTGGAATCGCCGTCAAGGCCCCGTCCTTCCCTCCCCTCTCAAAACAGAAAGAACAAGCAAAATGAAAAATATACCCTGTCTCCACGGTGGCCAATACAACTGAGGGAAAGGCATCAGACGAGGCAGTCCGCCTATAAACTTCACTTTCAACATACAGCAATCAGAACCGAGGAAACCAGCGCCAAAATGCACAGGTTACATCACTGGTAGAAACCAATTCGATGGATCTGGTGAATGGATATGGTTGGTTATTGGTTTTACGACACGTCGACCGTTGAGTCATGTAGCGTCGCCAATCTCTCACGCCGATTGGTCGCGGGCGAAGAGTAGCGACAGGTGAGACTCGAACCCACAACCTTTCGATTCCGAGACGAGCATCTTACCCCTAGACCACTCGTCCCCTGGTGAATGGATAAGTGAGCCGTGAACACAAAGGGGGAACGGGTCATGTAGCACGACGGTGGACGCCGTACGTCGACGAGACGAGCGTCCATCGCAGCTAAAACATGTCGGCCGCACCGCCGAGCGACTGAAGACGAGGCGTAGTGCTGCACACATACACACGCACACCCGCGCACCCTACACCACCACCCACGGCGGCGGCACGGCTCGTTCGGGGCCGTGCCATCCGTGCGATTTGCTGATAACCGCTGACATGACCGGCGCACAAGACCGGCCACCAGACGACATCCGACTTGGCACCGCGTTATTGGGGCCGACACCCTGCCACTGGGGCCGGCACCCTGCCACTGGGGCCAGTACCCTGCCACTGGGGCCGGCACCCTGCCACTGGGGCCGACACCCTGCCACTGGGGCCGACACCCTGCCACTGGGGCCAGTACCCTGCCACTGGGGCCGGCACCCTGCCACTGGGGCCGACACCCTGCCACTGGGGCCGACACCCTGCCACTGGGGCCGACACCCTGCCACTGGGGCCAGTACCCTGCCACTGGGGCCAGTACCCTGCCACTGGGGCCGGCACCCTGCCACTGGGGCCGGCACCCTGCCACTGGGGCCGGCACCCTGCCACTGGGGCCGGCACCCTGCCACTGGGGCCGACACCCTGCCACTGGGGCCAGTACCCTGCCACTGCGGCCGGCACCCTGCCACTGGGGACCGACACCCTGCCACTGGGGACCGACACCCTGCCACTGGGGCCGGCACCCTTCCTCCGGGAATGGGGCCCTGCCACCGGGACCGATTGATTGATTATTTGGGTTTAAGGGCGCGCCGACTGCAGAGTGGACCGACACAGAGTCGGAACGACCTAGATCAGGTCAACGACGTCACAAGCGGAGTGCACGGATCCGAACAGGCGCCCAGCTGGAACACGATGTACCGAGTGGCGGGCTTCAGAGGGGGCTACCGCGATCACAACTCAGCCGCCAGCCGCCGCATCCGGACAGAACAGAGCGCCGCGAAACAACGCAACACGCACGGCCCAACACAGGCACCGCCCATCTCGCCCGGAACACTCCCGAAAAACCACCTGAAGAGAGTTGCACAACTTTCGATATGTGCGCCGTCAAAAACCATACCGAAGATGGATCAAGGCATGTGGCAAGCGTTGTTTCCTCCGCGCGGCGGTACCCTACGAGATCAGCACACAGTGAACGCCGGACGCGGTGGCGACAAGCGCGCTAAGAGTAGGCGACAGAAAGAGCGGAGCGTCGTCGCCGCAGCAGCAGCAGGGAGGAGACACGAGCCGTACTGGCGGCGCGCCCGACGCCCGCCCGGTCACCAGGTGGCGTAGTTGCCGTGCGGTCGGTAGTAGGGGTCGAGCGTGCCGCCCGGCCGGATGCGGTGTTGCGGCGCGCCGGCCCCGCTCCGCTGCCGCCACGGGTTGTACACGTGTCCTCAGGCTGACTGCGAGTCGACCGACTGTGAGCTGGTGAGCAGACGATAGCACGGTCGGCAGACGGGCGCCGCCGGCCCCTGCAGGTGGCCCGGCAGCCGCTGCCACCGGTCCAGACACCGCTGGCAGAAGATCTCGCCGCACCGCCAGCAGTGGAACTGTTGGCACACCGCACCGTCTCAGGAGCCTCCAACACACAGCATCAGCATCCTTCGACACACAGTATCAGCAGCCTCCAACACAGTCTCAGGAGACTCCAACAGTCTGAGAAGCCTCCAACACACAGTCTGAGGAGCCTCCAACACGCAGTCTGAGGAGCCTCCAACACACAGTATCAGCAGCCTCCAACACACAGTATCAGGAGCATCCAACACATAGTTTGAGGAGCCTCCACCACACAGTCTGAGGAGCCACAAACACATAGTCTCAGGAGCCTCCAACACACAGCATCAGCATCCTCCGACACACAGTATCAGCAGCCTCCAACATACAGTCTCAGGAGCCTCCAACACAGTCTGAGAAGCCTCAACACACAGTTTGAGGAGCCTCCAACACACAGTATCAGCAGCATCCAACACCCAGTATCAGAAGCATCCAACACACAGTCTGAGGAGCCTCCAACACGCAGTCTGAGGATCCTCCAACACACAGTATCAGCAGCCTCAAACACACAGTATCGGGAACATCTGTAGGGGTGGCGGCTCTGCCGTCGGTGGGGTGTGGGGGCGGTAGTTTCGGTGGTTTGGCGGGTGTGGGGTGCTTTGTGGTGTGTGTGTAAAGGATCTGTGGGAGTTGTGTGAAAAAGTAATGGATGTGTGAAAGTAATGCTAACCAAGCCTAAACTGAAACTGATCTGATTGAACTATTGGAGCTTTATTTTAACTGAGACTGCACTTCAACAAGGCTGAACATGGGCCGGCTCTAGACTTAGATTGGGCTAATTAAGACTGAGCTAAATCACTCCTTTGCTGATTATGCCTATATTATGCCTATGTCGGAGGTGTGTTGTGCTGTGTTTCCTCGCCACCTCCACCACACATTCCCCAAACCCCAGCCGGCTTGATGTTGTTTGAGCTACTGTCCCCAACACGAATTTATATGTGTGCGAGGCCAAAGTTTTGGGGACATCATATAGGTAAATGAGTGCTTCTAGCCAAATTAGAAAGAATACGTTGTATTTTTGAAAATTAATGAGAATGCAATTTGCCCTTGGTTTCAATGACTACTTGCTCTGGTCCTTTGACTGCGAAATCCCGCTGGCCTCTGTGACCCAGGGGCGCAGATGGGGGCGGGCATAGCATGCAGGTGGGATGGGCTGTTAAGGGAAGCCCCACCTTGCGTCCGTCGAGTTTGGCGCCGAACAATAGGGTAATGCAAAACACTGCACGGTCGTGAGTCCGCCCCCGTTCGCTATACGTTTGGACACGGAGCTGTATAGCGTTTTGGGGAAACGTACGGACAGGTTTGGCGTGCCGTAAGCCCCGAGGCTGAAAGGGTAGGGCAGGCTAGGTTATATAGACGGCCAGGGGACGTGCCCAACGTGGCAGGGATCCGTGCCCGCCAGAGGACACCGTTCACCTGGTCGCACAGTATACGGCGAATAAGGCCCGGTGCCGCACCGACTGTATTTTTAAGGTTAGGTAGGTCAGTCAAAGACACCAGAGCACTTGTATAAGCCCTCGGAGCCAGTACGATGAGCCGCCTCGTGGCAGTTAAGACTTCATCCAGGCGAGGAACGCTGCCAATAATGGCGAGGCCAGCTATGATGGCAGTGGAAGGTTTACATATTCGGCGAACCTACCATCAAAAATAGAGCAATAGTCTGTCGATATATGTGTTTGTGTACCGCTGAGGACGAGGGGGGCGGGAGCAAAATTTGGAGACCAAGCATTTCATTAATTAATAAGGAGATAATTAATGGGACGAGCGAATGTGAAGTGAATGATGAGAATGAATGTGTGTTAGGTAGCTTTAAGGAGCAGCGGAAGCCGCTTGGGGCTCAATCACAGGCACCTATTTCGAGCGGAACATTGCACAAAAATATATTACTATTAGCATCCAAAAGTTCCTACTCGGGACAAGTCATTCAAACCACGGACAAATTTCATTATCATTAATTGTCTAAATATAACGTATTTTTCTAATTTGGCTAGAGGCACTCATTTACCTGTATGTTGTTCCCAAAACTTTGACCTCGCACACACATAAATTCGTGTTAGGGACGGTAGCTCGAACAACATCAAGTCGGCTGGGGTTTGGGGAATGTGTGGTGGAGGTGATGGGGAAACACAGCACAACACATCCATGACACATGCATAGCAGAAAAAGCAGATTTTGCCCAATCTAAGTCTAGAGTCGGCCCTTGTTCAGCCGTGCTGAAGTGCAGTCTCAGTTAAAATAAAGCCCCCAAATAGTTCAATCAGATCAGTTTCAGTTTAGGCTTGGTTAGCATTATTTTTCACACACCCAGTATTTACTTTAACACACAACAACACCCCACACCCACCAAACCACCGAAACCACCACCCCCACACCCCACCGACGGCAGAGCCGCCACCCCTACACATCCAACACACAGTTTGAGGAGCCTCCACCACACAGTCTGACGAGCCTCCAACACACAGTATGAGGAGCCTCCAACACAGTCTGAGGAGCCTCCAACACACAGTCTGAGGAGCCTCCAACACACAGTCTGAGGAGCCTCCAACACACAGTCTGAGGAGCCTCCAACACACAGTATGAGAATCCTCCAATACACAGTCTGAGGAGCCTCCAACACACAGTATGATAATCCTCCAATATACAGTCTGAGGAGCCTCCAACACACAGTATGATAATCCTCCAACACACAGTCTGAGGAGCCTCCAACACACAGTATGAGAATCCTCCAATACACAGTCTGAGGAGCCTCCAACACACAGTCTGAGGAGCCTCCACCACACAGTCTGAAGAGCCTCCAACACACAGTCTCTGGAGCCTCCAAAACACCAGTCTCAGCAGCCTCCAACGCACCGTCTCAGGAGCCTCCAGCACAGTCTTGGCAGCATCCAACACACAGTCTCAGCAGCCTTAACACACCACAGTATTAGCATCCTCAAACACACGGTCTCAGAAGCCTCTAACACACAACAGTCTCAGGATCCTCCAACACACCAGCCTTGGCAGCCTCCAACACACCACAATCTCAGAAGCCTCTAACACACCACAGCCTCAGGCGCCTCAAACACACAGCCGCAGCATCCTCCAACACACAACATCCTCAGCATCCTCCAACACACATCCTCAGCATCCTCCAACACACCACACCTCAGGAGCCGTCAGCACACCACACAGTCCCAGGAACCGCCTGGCCATGCAGCCAAATGCCACCATCGCGCTGCCTCTGCACCTGTGACGGCCGGCGGCCACCACATCAGCGCGGCGTGCCTTTCCAGCGGAGGACGTGCCGGCGGCCGTCACCGGCTCACCTTCTTGCTGAAGTGGTCGAAGGCCGTGGTGCAGCTGCACTCGCGCACCCCGCGCGGTGCCGTCCAGTCCAGAGCCACCGACTCCAGCTCGCGCGTCAGCTGCTCACAGGTCAGGGGCGCCAGCTGCAGGTTGGCGTTCACCTGGCCGATGCGCTCCGTCAGGTCGGCGGTTCGGGTCACGGTCACGGGCGGCAGCACAGCCACCGCGTCCCGCGAGTTTGCCTCGCGATTAAGTCCAGCGGCACCGGCCAGGTCAAGAATGGAGACACACATCAACACGTCAGATGATGTGGGAGCAGAGCACCCCGCTCGCAGTGGCGTGGCCGTCAAAGGATAGCCGTTCGATAGCAATCACGCATCTGCCGGGTCAGCACCTCACCACCCGGTCACGGTCACATCATCGCCCCACCATCGCGTCACGGTCACGTTATAATCCTCATCATCTGGTCACGGTCACGTTATCACCCTCACCATGATAGTTGACCATGATAGACACCGTGAAGACAGTCACGTTATCGCCCTCACCATCTGGTCACGGTCACATTATCGCCCCCACTATTAGGTCACGGTCACATTGGCACCCGACCATCCCACCATCGGATCACCACCTCTGCACCACTCAGGACCTGCACCAGCCATCATGCGGTCGCTGAGCTACAGTCGGGTCTCACCTCGTCGACATGCGGTCGAGTCTCGCCTGGTTGTTGACATGTAGTCGGGTTTCACCTGGCTGTTATGTAGTCGAGTCTCACCTGGATGTAGATACACAGTCGAGTCTCACCTGGTTGTTGATACGCAGTCCAGTCTCGCTTGGATGTAGATACACAGTCGAGTCTCACCTGGTTGTTGATACGCAGTCCAGTCTCTTCTGGTTGTTGACACACAGTCGAGTCTCACCTGATTGTTGACACACAGTCGAGTTTCACCTGGTCATTGATGTGCCTCCGGTCGATAAGTTTATCAGAGCCAGAGCCGGTCCCAGTGTCGGATGTTTGCTCCTCGTCACAGTTGTTGATGCGGCCCTCAAGCATCGCCACCCTCTGCCACAAGACGGTGACGTCAGCTGGCGGGTCATCTGCACCAACGCCAGCAACATACAGCTAATTAACGGCACGGTCTAGTCAGAGCGGCCGTGAGCCTAGCTGGATTGGTTACTTAGTTACGCATCAGGACTTAGATTAAGATTGCGATTAGGAAAAGCACAACTTGGTCCCGTAGCTGGTTGGTTATTGGTTTTACGACACGTCGACCGTTGAGTCATGTAGCGTCGCCAATCTCTCACGCCGATTGGTCGCGGGCGAAGAGTGGCGACAGGTGAGACTCGAACCCACAACCTTTCGATTGTGAGACGAGCATCTTACCCCTAGACCACTCGTCCCCCTGGTCCCGTAGCTGAACGTCAGGTTGGTGGAAGTTAACATCGGAAACGAGCTCAAAAGACACGAAATGAATATAAAAATGGGCGCAGGCTCGAAAGATCCAAATGAAATCAAGTTCCAACCAATAGCCACAAAGAATGCTGAGTATGTTTTCCTCAATCCCCTCCCCTCCCGACCTTCTCTCGAACCAGGAGGGACGGCCCAAAATCTCACCGCAGCCAGACAGTAGACCTGAGACACGGCGTGTTCCCGGCCCAACAGCAGACATGACAAAGTTTTTTTTTCACAGCCTGACAGCAGACCTGACACACAGCGTGTTCCCAGCACGATCAGACCTGACACACAGCATGTTCCCAGCCTGATAGCAGACTTGACACACAGCTTTTCCCCGCCTGACATCAGACTTGACACACAGCCTGACATCAGACACGACACACGGCTTGTTCCCAGCCAGACAGCAGATCCAACGCACAACTCGTTCTTATCCTAGCAGCAAAACCCCGTCGCCTAGATGCCGACCACAACAGCCGGGTGCCACCTTGTCCAGCAGACGGATGTGCTGTCGCAGTGACTGGTTGTGGTCGGCCAGGAAGCCGGCCACCTCCGGCAGAGTCTCGCGCGGATGGACGCCGAACTCGAACCGAGTATACATCCCGCGCCAGAACCTGGGCATACACACCTCAGTCAGCATACCGCGCCAGAACCTGGGCATACACACGCCAGTCAGCATACCGAGCCGAACCTGGGCACATACACGCCAACCAGTCAGCATACCGCACTAGAACTTAGGCATACACACGCCAGTCCGCATACCGGGCCAGAACCTGGGCACACACACGTCAACCAATCAGCCTGCCACTGCAGAAGCTGTGTCCGAAGCAAGGCAGACATGGAATCTGCCGCTGACCTCGCTCCTCCAACGCCACTAATGGCGCCTTCTACTGGTGTCGTATAATGAACACCGATCAGTGCCCTGCAAGGGGTGGGTGAGCTCCACAAGCTTCAGGGCATGGCACACGTACGCCAATATCGTGGCTTTGACCTGACCCGGAACTTTCTCGATATTCTGTTCAAACTTCAGGGATATTATCCGTGGTCTTCATCTTCCTAATAACTGGGCCCCCTAACCCGACTTGGAAACCAGATTGCCACCGACTGATCAGATGGCCTGCGGCGCCAGGTCATCCCTGGCTGACTGGTGACCTGCAGCACCAGGTTGCCCCTGACTCACATGATGACCTGCGGCGCCAGGTTATCCCTGACTGACCTGCAACACCCGGTTGTCCCTGACTGACCTAATGAACTGCGGCGCCAGGTTAGCCCTGGCTGACCTGGTGACGTGCAGCACCACGTTGCCCCCGACTGACCTGATGACCTGCGGCGCCAGGTTGACCTGCATCACGTCTTGGTAGAGGTTCGGGTCGTACAGCGGGTTGAGGTACTCGGCCAGGTGCTGTGCTGTGTATCCCCACAGCGAGTAGGTACGTGAAGACAGTCTGGCGGCAACATGCGGCAAGCTGTTCATGCACACAGCGAACAAAACCATACTGCCACCACTTCACCAGCACAACAAACCATCCCATCCTTGATAGATAACACGGTAGAAACATTATACCCAGTACCTGCTATTTCGATGCATTTCCATTTCTAGCATTCCACTTTTTCATACATGCAAATATTGGCTAATTTAGAATAAGTCACTGGAACAAAGGACACGACTGCACGATATTTAGAGGTGTAGCCTTACATCACATACATGCACTGTTGTTGGTGCGTTAACAGTGCACGACCCGGAAGTATTTCACCACCACTTCCTGACATCCCTCAACATGATTTTATCCAATTTGTCTCTGTGACAGTGGCCGATGACTGACCCGAGATCCTGGCGGTCTTCGTGAAGGTTCCCGATGACTGACCTGAGATACTGGTGGTCTTTCTGACAATTTCCGATGACTGACCTGAGATCCTCGCGGTCTTTGTGACAGTTGCCGATGACTTACCTGAGATACTGGTGGTCTTTGTGACAGTTGCCGATGACTGACCTGAGATCCTCGCGGTCTTTGTGACAATTTCCGATGACTGACCTGAGATCCTCGCGGTCTTTCTGACAGTTGCCGATGAAGGTGCCGAACTGACAGGAGAACAGGTGGTCATGCAGTGTCAACAGGTATCGCTCGTTGAACTGGAATGCCTGAGGCTCCAGCTGAGTCAGCTGCCACACCGCATCTGGAGCAGGTCAGGTCACGTCAGGTCAGCGGTCAGCTGACACACCACTTCCACGGACACAGTCAGGTGCCGCACCGCACCCAACGTCAGACAGGAGATGCGTCATGCTTCTGGAGATGGTGGAGTGACTCGGGCACAAGTTGTTTGGGAACCTTCGCGTAGACGGGTCCTGCACGTAGCGAAGGCCGTTCAGATCGCACTGCCCACGAGCATCGCTGACGAGCCCACAACTAACTGAGGCGCAGAAAATGTACGTCGTGATAGTTTATCATAACGACAACAGAATGAAAATCGCGCAGCACTAGCAAATCAGTCCCGGGAAGCAACTTTCTGAACTCGAACACTCCACACTAGCAAACTACCGAACCAGCACACGCTTACCAAATCAGGCTACACTACAACGCACCAGTTCGCCACAACGCGGCCAACAGACAGGCTTAGCACAGCACACACATCAGACCCGGCCATAGATGGCGGCAACACCGGACCGCACCAGTGGTGACGGTGCATCAGTTCACCACGACACACCTCGCTCGATACGGACAACCGCGCGCCCTGAGCCGGCCGTGTGCGCGTCCCGGTCTCACCAATGAACTGCGTGAAGATGGGCGACACCTCTTTCGAGTCCACCTGGATGAAGCCGCACCGGTCGGTGAACTTGTGGCCGTGCGCCAGCCAGCACTTGTCAATGAGCGCCTGCAGCCGCCGGCACGGTCACAGGTCATAGAGAGGCCGTGGCAGAGCATACAGGCCGTGACAAATCATGGATGCCGTGGCGGATCATGGAGAGGCCGTGGCGGATCAGGGAGGCCGTGACAGATGATGGAGAGGCCGTGGCGGATCAGGGAGGCCGTGACAGATCATGGAGAGGCCGTGACAGATCAGGGAGGCCGTGACAGATCAGGGAGGCCGTGACAGATCATGGAGAGGCTGTGACAGATCAGGAAGGCCGTGATGGAGCATAGAGTCCGTGACAGATCATAGAGGCCGCAACAGACCGCGTAGAGGCTGGAGCAGATCGCATGAAGGCCGTGAGGTCATGGAAGCCGTAGAAGACCGCGGGGAGGCCGTGACAGATCGCAAGGAGACCGTGAGAGATAGTAGGGACCAGCGTTGGAAAAATGGCCGTTTTTTGGACATTTGCCTGTCCAAAGAAATATACACTCTAAAAAAAAATCCACTCCTTGCATTGCCAAATATCAGATGAAGAGCTAATGCATAACAAGCAATCCCAGCTAGTTCTGCCAGCATCAAATGGTGATAATTGTGAACATAGTCTGAGTAACATGTTCTCTGTTCATATATGTTCAGCATATGCATGTGAGCAGCATGCACCATGGGCTATATCGTGACCTATGGCTAGTAGTGATAATGAGATCCACTGTAGTTCTAGTAGTCATCTTGTATAACCATTTGGGCCCTTGACACAACTTGGCCACACCATTGGGATTAATGCACATTTGTTATTTCAGGTGATCATCGGAGCTGCAGAAACATTCAAAGAGAATGCAAGGAGCAGAACAGAAGATAAGATGCCCATGAGATTTGAAGAATGACAACTTACCAGCATACAGAATGGAGGCCAAAGTTGTGATTCCCATGCAGCCTTAACAACATTGAATATGTTTAATAAAATGGTGCAAGTCATGTGTGTACAATGTCATTGTCATGTCTGGCACATGTGAATAAATAAACATCCATGCCTTCATTTGTACACTTTCCATTCATGACAAATGCTCTGACCAGAAGAAAAGTGCTCAGAAGAATAAAAGGCCAGAACCAGAAAGCAAACTAGAGTAGTCCATACACAAATGTGATTAAAGAGACATGAAGGGAATACATTTATTAATACCTTGGTAGGTGCAAGCCATGCCTGGCCACAGCATTTTTTTATTATTTTAGAGTGGGAGGGCAAAAAAACATGGTACCTACTCAGTGTGGGATGGAGACTGAAGTGATCATTTGCAGAGAAACTGAGTGGTCGCATCGCCTTAATGACATTAAAATACATCGTTTTCCAAAATTCACAGAATCAAATAAAAAATCAAAAAATCAAAAGAATAGAAAATCAAAGGAAAAAGTAGTGCCTAGGTGCCTACCTACCTACATCCGTGCAATGTATCCATAGGTAAGGCATCATGCTTTGATCATGACTGACCCTTACAAACCAATGGCAATGAGAGGCGTTCAATTTAAACAACTCAATCGAGCCTAATTGCTTACGTCTGCCGACACTACACCACAGCAGTTAGCACTCTCACTCCCTGCCTCCCGGTACATTAATTATCCAAATGCCTATATCCCAACACGAAAGCGCCGCACAAGTTACATTTAACATCTCTGGGCTTCCAAATTCAAAGCACGAAGTAATCCCTTCTCAAATGAAGGACGCCTCCATGCTTCTCACGGCTACTAAAGGGAAACTACCACTCCCGGAGTCGGCTTAGAAATTTACAAGCTCTTGGACGGGGGAGAATCATGGCTCTACAGCTGCCACTCTTTCGGGAGCGTTTTAAACCGCTGCGAAGAAAGACAATGAATACTTTAATTTGTAATGCTTCCGGAAAGATTGGGATGTGCTGCATCAACTGACGAACTATAAAATGTTTATTTATCAAATTTGAATCAATCCTATGCCATATACACAAAAGATATTAACTGAAATTTGCGTGTGAAAATTGTCCACAACTGTCCAAAACGTTCTCCAAACCTGCTAAGACTTTGTGACAAAATAGATAACCAAACAACCAGAAATTTCAGTGTCTTTCGATTTTACGGCATGCATTGGTTCAGAACCCCACGTATTTGTGACACAAATACTGTTTATGCCACTCGGACACGGAGAATCTCCCAGACGGCCCCCCCAAAAAAAAATGACTGTGAATTTAATCCGATTAGTCTACATATATTTTTTCTCAATAAGAATTGATTACGATTATTATTTCTTTAATTTTTTTCCGGGATTGGTTTTATCACATTTCAATTTTGAGCCTTTTTGTAGGTCATAGTTCCTCACTGTGATGTGCTAATTGCTCCATAGTTTACGGCGCCCTCTCTGCCATTGATAGTGTTCCGCCGTGTGTGGTATTTCTGGTGCTTCGGTCTCGTGAGGTGAGGTCGTTTCCGACTGTTTTTTTTTGTCCGGTTACGAATTACAAGAAAATCGGGTGCTAGGTACTGGTGTGACAGTTGGGGTAGTGACCGTTGTGTTCCCTGTGAGCATTGTAAATTCCAGTTATTCTCGTTAGTCTGCCTGGCAGTGATACATTATCCGTAAAATAGGGCGGTATATACCACTTTCTGAACACTGAATTCACATCCTTCCCAACTGAGAATCGACTTTGTGCTTCATGGTGAGTAGTTATGAAGTCTTCATATATATTTTTAATAGTATCTTGTTGAAAGTATCATGTGGGCAAACACATTTTCGGCAGATTCTGGTTTTCCAGCTGGGTTAGTTTAGATTGTATTACGACATAATATAGTTTATATTATGCTACGTTATTGTTATCTGCCATTCTTACACTGCATATTGTTACTGCATATACTGGAGAACGCTTCCATGTTCCATGGTCAAGAGTTCAAAAATTACATATGAATAGATAAATAAATTCAATTTTTTTTTAACCTAACACAACCTAGATTAAGAACGTAGCATAATATATAACATATGTTATATCATAATAAAATCTGACAACCTAACCAGAAAACCAGAATCATCCAAAACAAATTCTTCGGCTAGCACATATATATGAAAAATAAAATAATACAGCATCGCAAGGAACTTCCGGCCTTGGCTGTGGACATGTTGGGTTGCCAGTATTCATTCTGATAAATAAATGTTGAATCAAGTCTGAAACATAAGGTTTTTGATGTCGAAGAGCATTAAATCAAGTGCATGAAGTGTTCAATGTCTTCTTCTTTTTATTTTTTATATTATGTAGGTATAGTATGTAATTATGTATCATAGTAAAATTATGTATCATATGTAATTGAACTTGACCGTAAGCAGAACATGGCCAACTTTCACGTCCTCATTTCCGGTCACACTGTATGTATATGCATAGGCAAGTTGAGTAATAATACCTACTAAACTTCCAAGGATGTGTTGGTTCTCTAGTATATGCAGTAGCAATATGCAGTGTAAGAATGGCAGATAACATTGCATAATATAAAATATATTGTATCATAATATAATCTAACCTAACCTAGCCGGAAAACCAGAATCATCCGAAACAAATTTTTCGGCCATGACGTAATCAAATTTTTTTCAATACAGCATCGCAAGGAACTTCCGGCCTTGGCTGCGGATGCGTGGGGTTGCGAGCATTCATTCTCTGAAATAAATGTTGAATTAAGGCAGAAACATAAGGTTTTTGATGTCAGAGTATTAAATCTAGTGCATGAAGTGTTTAATTTTTTTATTTTATCACATCTGTGACACACCAGGTATGGATAATTATGAGATGTGCTATATTTGCAGAGTGAAGATTATGATTGTGTATTTGTTTGCCAACTGAAAAGTAATCATGTGCAGAGAAAATGAGTGGTCGCATCTTCATTTTCACCTTAACATACTTGATATTCGAGAGAAAAGTTTGGTTACCCTCCCCTGCTTCCCCTATCTAGGAGAAGAGCCCTACTGCTGTTTCTATATGGTCAAACCTGAACCAGTCAAAACTTGTTTTTTACATTATAATATATTTTAGTTAGATTAGTTCAGTTCGTTAGTTTCGATTAGGTTAGGTTTTCCTATTTAATTATCATATTGTTTGAATTAGTAGTTATTGCTTGTTAATTTCAAGAAGTACAATGAGATTATATTACTTTTGGTTACATTAAATTCAAATAGGTTATGCTAGGCTTTCCTATTTCATTACTATGCCATTAAAATTGCAAGCTCCTGTATGTTAAAGTAATATATTCTGGTGGAGAATGGCAGCAGTACATCTGTCTGCCACATTTATGTTGTGATGTGAGTGAGCAAGGTCATTTGTGCGATATATGAGGAAAAGGCTGAAAGAAGTGTTTTTGGTGTGAAGGAGTGTTTAATTTCCCATTAATTATGTCTGAGAAATGCCAGAATCATGTTCATAAACATGATATATCATATTTGATGTTAATGGCTGGTGTGTAACCAATGCAGTTGTGCCCCTAAACCCAAGTGGCAGATGAAATACCCAACAAATCAACTAACAATCCAGGAAGTTGAAGTTCTTGGCTGGTTGTCAAAACCAGTTTGAGTTGTGATGGTTGTGATATGAAACTGTCTGTCATTGGTTGCAACATGCAAAGTCACTTGACAACTTTTGTTCTCTGTTCTGACACATCCAATGAGGCCTAGTTAGACTTGTAGTTCTCACTCTGGCACTGTCCACAGACTGACTGAAGTTTGCAGTGGTTGAAGGTTGACGACATTGAGTTTGGAAGGTTGACTGTTCAGACTTCATGAGTCAGTAATCTGCTGAAATGGTTAGTACTCACATATATTATGTTACTGCTCATAGCTCTTCCATGCAGTTCAAAATCCACAGTGTTCACTGTATTTTGTGATAATACCATTGAATTGATTGAACCAAGATGCTCAAATTACCACTCAAGTGAATGCTCAAATTACCCAGTAATAAGTGTTTTTGTCCATGTCACTTGACTGGTTTTGCCAGTCCAGTGAATGTATAGCAATATCCAAACTATGTCAACATATGTTAGTTTTCCCATTGGGACTGTAGATGGTGAAATCAGAACCCACTATGTTGGGATGTGAATTGTGATGTTTTCTTGAAGTTCATGAATAGAGAATTCATTCATTTTCAGTCAAGTCATTATGTCTTTTGCATTTGGATGTGGTGGGTTTTTTTAACTAGAATGCTTCCGTGGTCCCTAAGGATGAAAGTAATTTTGCACGGATAGCAAGACATGATGGGATTTTTTCATTTTTTACTAAGCATGCACAGCATGTTTCTTTACCATTGGAAAGGGCATGGTGGCATTTTACCTCCAGATATATTGAGTCATGAAAATCATGACTATCAAATGAGTGTTTTATTATATATTAACATATTTATAACTTCCCAAAAACATTGCTCTGTGAGATGCATCACATAAATATCAGTTCGATTTTTTTGTTGTAAACTGATAAAAACAGACATGATGGGTTGTGACATTGCATGGCACAGCTGTTTGTGCATGTAAGCACTCTTTATGATGTTGGTGAACAGTTGTCTGTCGAGCACATCAGCAACATTGAGTTGCATTCCTCTAACCTTTCCCATTTCTGGGAAGATTTGTGATAATACTGTATAAAGCATTATTAATCTCTTAGATGGCACCACATGTTCTGTATGTATATCTGTGTTTATTCAATACTTTGTTTCTCTGATGTTATTTTGTTCATGCTCAAGAAGAACCTTGGGTTCTTTTAAAATGCATTCAACTGCTAGGTCATATTGCATCACCAACCTCTCATGGCGATTGGTCGTGGGTGGACGTGGTAATGCTGCTGGTTGAGAGATTCGAACCCACAATCTTGTGATCAAGAGTCTGACACTACCAACTGGTCTACCGCAGCCCCCATTGTTGATGCTGAACATGTTTTTCTGTTTTACTCCATATGTTTTGTTTGGTGAATTCTGTATGATTTGGATAATGTGAACATATTTTGCTTGGATTTTTTTTAACCTGAAGAAACCCAGCCAGTGTACCCCTGCACATAAATAGTACTTTGTATTCCTGGATGTTGAGGGGAAAATTTTTTGGTTATCAAATATTGATGTTATTGTCTTCAAACCTGTGACAGAAACTTGTTAATGAGCACTGTATGACCAATGCAGTCGATGCACCCCTAAACCCAAATAACCAACCAGAAAGTTTGCAATTCTCAGTCTAACCTGAGTACCTTATTACTGAGCAGTTCATTGTGAAGCAGCAACATCCCACCCAACAGTTATGAAATTGAGAGGATGGTGTCTTTAATATCAACTATCCTGGAATGGCCTATTTTTCGGCCCTTCAGTAGGAACAGTCTTGCCCTGCCCTGCCCACAAGTACTGTCGTTGGAGCTGGAGTCGGCTAGGATCAACGTAGTTTGTGCGTAGGTGTATGTGGTGTCTCGTTGCTCCCGGCGGTCGTGCCGACAATTCGAATGCCTTATCTAATACCCTGTTCCCTGTCCGCAACAGGTTCTGGCTTCGGAGCTGGGTTCGCTGGTGGAGTAGCGTGCGTCTCTCCCGGCGACTGCCTGACTCGCATCTGAGCGCTGCTGAGCTGCCAAAGCACTATAACCTGCATCCTTCGGTGAGTGCGTATTGTCTGGTGAATGCGTATTACGCTGATGCAATTTGTTGTGTAGCTGCGGCTGTGACTTGTTTGAGCTGATCTTGACTTGTAAGACCTGTTCATTCCCCCTGCAGGTTCTGATGCCGGAGCTCGTCATCTAGCAGGGCGTCGTTCGCCTTGTACGTTGCGCGCTGTCGTCGCTTCCCTCAGATCTGTGATTTGGTTGAAGCTAGATTTGATCCCCAGATCATATCTGGCTTTAGTACGTTGTGGCCCCTCTATTGTTTGATGCAGTGTTTGTGGCTTGATCAGTCTCGAACAGTCCAGTCCCACTCGAGACAGTGTTGATCATTGCCTTCTAGATGAAGAAAAAGTATCCTCCTTGTTCATTCATTGAAACCTACGCCTCCATGTCACGTTGTACATGGATGCAATGGAACTAACAAACGCTGTAATAGAGACGAAAATTTAACTAACCCAAACGGTGCATATGTTTTTCTTCCTTTGGATGGCAGGGCTGTGTTGGCATTCGTTGGCATTTTGTGCAATAAAGTGTGATAAGGTCTTTATCAGATCTCAGACAGATGCAGATGACCTGAAGGTGTTTTTGAGCCAAGTGGTGCTGGGGTTCCAAATTAAAACATTTGTGGCTTAATCAGCCAGTCCTACTCCAGTCGGACACTACAGATACACTACAGAAGTGTCCGAGTGGTGATTCTTGAGTGAGTGCCTTCTTGCATATGGATAATAGGTTGGAATTGTGCACTGCCTTTCACCTGTCACTATGATCTGGGGAAAACCATGTACTCATTCAATGCGTGAAAAAAATGAACAGTGGTATATGACTTAGCCATGTTATTTATTCACTATATCAGAAAATGTATGCACTCCTTTGTTTATGGAAATTTATACACTTTATTATATGGCTTCTCGACGTTATACACTCCGATATTTTACCGAACCCAATATTTATACACTCCCAGTCCAAGACTCAGAAGTAAAAATCCAACACTGGTAGGGACTTGACAAGTTAAGTACGTGAGCAGTTCTAGTTACTATGCTACGACACAAAAGGAGCAAACGTCGATCTTTTGATAGCGATAAATACATTTGCCATCATCTTCATAATTCGGTGAAATTGGCGGTGCCATCACCATGGAAAATAGAACAAACACGCGAAGAAAATTCTGCTTTCGTCCCACCATAAGATCTACGACGAGACTCCTTTTGATATGGTGGCTCGGCCAGCTCTCGCGTCCATGTTCCATATGGTACTAAATATGCGATTTGCTACAACTAAACACAAAGGTCAAGTGTCAGACCAGTTCGAAGTGTTTCACTCAGGTCTCAAACTTAAGAAATAGTGCCCGAACGCAGCGTGCTCTTGCACCCAGAGTTAAAAAATGGACATCAAGTCCAGTTTTGGGGTCCAAATTAACCCCGAATGGACTAACAATCTGAAAAGAGGTAATCTAAGGTCAATCTGGGCTCTGACTCCAGCAACTTAGGAAATTTCAATGAACATGTAATTTGTCTTAGCTGAGTTGTACATCACCAAACCGCACCCAACATAGCGATTGGGGGGGAATAGGTAATAACAACCGAAGACAGTTCGCGATTTAGACGAGCAACGGCCGGCCGAAACACTGGCGCGCGTCAGCTGGCCGTGACCGGGTGCCACGGCCGGCGGCGGTGCCCACCTGGAAGCCGTCGACGGTGCGGTAGTGCGGGTCGAGCAGCAGCTCGGCCAGTGCGCACGTCTGCGAGGTGCGGTCCCAGCCGTCGCTGCAGTGCACCAGCACGGTAACGCCGGCCGACACGGACGTCGCCACGAACTGGGCCGCCTCCAGCGTGGAGCGCACGTGCCGCAGCCAGCCGGCCGACTCCAGGCCAGACAGGAACGTCGTCATCGCCGACGTCTTGCCCTCGCACGCTGTAACATCGGCGGCTGGTGACGCGCTGCAACATCGGCGGCTGATGACCCGACGCAACATCAGCGGCTGATGACGCGCTGCAACATCAGCGACTGATGACACGCTGCAACATCAGCGGCTGACGACACGCTGCAACATCAGCGGCTGACGACACGCTACAACATCAGCGGCTGGTGACACGCTGCAACATCGGCGGCTGGTGACACGCTGTAACATCGGCGGCTGGTGACGCGCTGCAACATCGGCGGCTGATGACCCGACGCAACATCAGCGGCTGATGACACGCTGCAACATCAGCGGCTGATGACACGCTGCAACATCGGCGGCTGATGACACGCTGCAACATCAGCGACTGGTGACACGCTGCAACATCAGCGGCTGATGACACGCTGCAACATCAGCGACTGGTGACACGCTGCAACATCGGCGGCTGGTGACACGCTGCAACATCAGCGACTGGTGACACGCTGCAACATCAGCGACTGGTGACACGCTGCAACATCGGCGACTGGTGACACGCTGCAACATCGCGCCGCAACGTCAGCCGATATACTCGGCGAACATGGCGCACCGCTGACAGCAGCTGATGACCCGTTGCACATTGCCAATGAACCAGCAACCACCTACCCAACCAACCAGCAACCACCTACCCAACTAATCAATCAACCACCAAACCAATCAACCAACCAACCACCTACCCAACCAATCAATCAACCTCCCACCCAAACACCTAACCAACCAACCAACCAACCAACCAACCAACCAACCAACCAACCAACCAACCAACCAACCAACCAACCAATCAACCATCCATCCATCCACCCAACCGCGACCGACCGCCCAACCGTCAAACCACGCACACTTACTCTCGACGAGCTTGTTCAAGCTGTTGCGCATCACGTGTATGTTCTCGATGCCGAAGAAGTAGAACTTTATGTTCTGGTAGAAGTTCTCGTTTTCGTAGCCCTTTCCGGACGCCCGGTTCGCCATGGCATTTATCTGGAGAGAAATTCACCGCGTATTATATGTATGACTCACCACTTAGTAGTGGTTCATAGCCAGATCATCAGGCATGAATCATATGCATCCCAGGCTGCATATTTTATGCCGGTTTAGTTTATGGTGTAGACAAGCTCTTCACTAAAAATGTTCGTTGTGTAGTACTACTATGCATAGTACTGCACGTATCGGTTTGGTGCCGCACCTTATCCTGAGCGCCAGCTGTTTCCAAAATTTTCATTTTCAGCAGTTAATTACACATGTCCTAGTATATGTCCTTGGCGGATCGGCGACGTCGACGTTGTCTTCAGTTTGCATACCATCAACACTGAAGCACATAATTACATTTGCTTTACGACTAGGATCCGAAGACTACGGCGAAGACGGGTGTTCGACTGCACTCAGACATCTCCCTGTTTGCCATGACCTGGAAGGTCAACCAAAAGTGGCAGACAAAAATTCATGAACTAACTTCAAGAGCTATAGGATGTAATTGCACCATGTCGTTTACTGCATCTCTATCTTGCATAGAAGAAAAGCTAGTGTGTGGGTGTGGGGGTAAAACTGAGTCCACTCCTTTCATTGTGAGGGGTAAATCATTATTCTGCACTGCGAGGGCTAACATGGCCGTCAGCGCAGCCTATTCTCGAATGAAAAAATCCGCCAGCTATAGCCATGCACACCCACACACATGTTATATTTTTTTTTTTTTTTTTCTTTTTCTTTTTTTTTTTTTTTTTTTTTTTTTTTTTTTTTTTTTTTTTTTTTTTTTTTTTCTCAAAGCGTGCTGAGTTGCACTACACAGTATAATCAAGATATCAGAAGAAGACGTAAGTATATATATTCGTACCACCTAAGAAATGGTAGCATTAGGATGATTTTACATGATAGGACGGTGTCTGGACGCGGAAAATGGTATAAGGCGTACTTTCGCTTCCCAATCATTGCATGCCAAACAACTGTACCAACCTTTTCGTCCCTTTGCGTTCTTGCCCATATCCTGCCACACTGATATTTCTCTGTAGTCAGCTCAGGACACTGCATAAAGCGAAAATTACAAGGACCGGGCGAGCACGAGGATGCAGGGCGGCTCTCACCTTGGGACGCGTGTCCACGACGTACATCAGGTTGTCGGAGGGGTTCGTCGCACGGATCAGCTCCAGCATCTGCTCGTCCTCCAGACAGCGCGCCTTGAACCCGGATAGGGGTTGACTACAGCGACATATCGTAGCCTGAAAAACGCATTAGCATGTCAACTGCTGGAAGAATGCGCCAACGGATCGCCGCCTGGAACAACACGCCAGCACATCCGCACAGAAAATTTCGCCAGATGGCAGCATTAGTCCTGAACGGTGACATTGCCTAACTGACATAACAGCACATGTCCATCCCAAAAGAGGAATCGGAATATCGAAGAAAGCAACAAAGCTATTTTAAGCAAATTCGTCCACCATGGCATCTCTTTCGTTGCTCGCTGCGACACAGAGTTTACGTGGGCTTCACGGCGGAGGGGGGGGGGGGGGCGTCACGAGATACGGAAACGATTCACGTCGCTGTGGTGCCGGAAGGTTAGTTAGTTAGTTATTTGGGCTTTAGGGCGTTTCGACCAGAATTGATCATTCGCGCCCAATGCGGTGCCGGTATGGAAATTAGCCGACTCACGTCGTTGCGGTGCCGGTAGGGAAATTAGCCGACTCACGTCGTTGCGGTGCCGGTAGGGAAACGAGCCGACTCACGTCGTTGCGGTGCCGGTAGGGAAATTAGCCGACTCACGTCGTTGCGGTGCCGGTAGGGAAACGAGCCGACTCACGTCGTTGCGGTGCCGGTAGGGAAATTAGCCGACTCACGTCGTTGCGGTGCCGGTAGGGAAATTAGCCGACTCACGTCGTTGCGGTGCCGGTAAGGAAACGAGCCGACTCACGTTGCGGTGCCGGTGGGGAAACGAGTAGACTCACGTCGTTGCGGTGCCGGTAGCTGAGCACCGGCAGGCGGCCCTTGCTCCGGAAGCGTGAGCAGCCCACCAGGACAGCCGTGCCGGCCGCCGACGGGACGCACAGCAGCGGCGGGTACGTGTCGCACACCTCGTACGTGTTGTTCACGTCCGTCAGACACCACAGGGAGTTGGGCACCCCCATCCTCCTGAGGCGGCCGGACGAAGACCATCAGCGAGCGAGCCACGTACAGTGTGTGGCACCGGCCCCCGACCCAGCTGACACAATAGCACCTGTCACGAGACACACGATATCCCCCAACACTGGCCATAAGACGGACGAGATCGTGACACATCCGCCATAAGACACAAGCCCGCAACACCCGTCATAAGACACAGGACCAACACCCGCCTTAACAGGCGCATCGCCGCCCACCCGTCCTGCTTTTCGACTATATCTTACATCGGCAGGGATATTGTCATTAAATCTTTTAACTGTCAAAAATTGATAAGCGCTTCCTATGCAAAACGAATTTTTAAAATCCATTTGTCAATATACAAACTGCGGGCGTGCAGAGGGGTGGGTCTATTCTGTTGCCCTGGGTTGTTGCCGTGCCCATGCTCCGAAACTACCGAACCGAATTTCATCAAACCTTCACCAATCCATGCAATGGGGTCGATTTCCTTGTGACTTTTGAATATGGTGACTCTCACCGATACGTAAAGCTATTAAATTACCCCTTAAACTTGGAGCGGCCATTTTGAAACCATTTCGAAAATGTTGCGGTGCCCATGCTCCTAAACGACTCGACTGAATTGCATGAAACCTCCACCAATCGACGTAACATGGTCGATATACTTGGGGCTTTTGAATATGGTGACCTTGACCTTGACCTAAGGTCGCACAATAAGTACATCTTTATTTGCAATTGTTGCGGTGCCCATGTTCATAAACTACTGAACCGAATTTCATGAAACCTTCACCAATCGACGTGACATGGTCGATATACTTGGGACTTTTGAATATGGTGACCTTGGCTTTAGGTCAAGGTCACCAAAATACACAAAATAGTTTTTGAGGCTATTTGTCACGCCTATACTCCGAAAGTACTGAACCGAATTTGATGAAACATTCACCAATCGACGTGGAATGGCCGATATACTCGAGACGCTTAAATATGGTGACCTTGGCCTTAGGTCGAGGTCATCAAAAATGCATAAAACTCTTTTTTAAGGGCTGCTGCGCCGCCCATACTCCGAAAGTACGCAACCGAATTTCATGAAACCTTCACCAATCGACGTGACGTGGTCGATATACTTCGGACTTTTCAATATGGTGACCTTGGCCTTAGGTCACGGTCATCAAAAATGCATAACTCTTTTTATGGGTTGTTGCGCCGCCCATGCTCCGAAAGTACGTAACCGAATTTCATGAAACCTTCACCAATCGACGTGACGTGGTCGATATACTTGGGACTTTTCAATATAGTGACATTGGCCTTAGGTCAAGGTCATCAAAAATACATAAAACTCTTTAAGGGTTGTTGCACCGCCCATGCTCCGAAAGTACGCAACAGAATTTCATGAAACCTTCACCAATCGACGTGACGTGGTCGACATACTTGGGGCTTTTCAATATGGTGATCTTGGCCTTAGGTCAAGGTCGGCTGTGTGGCCTAAGGGCGGCGCAACAACCCTTAAAAAGAGTTGTATGCATTTTTGATGACCTTGACCTAAGGCCAAGGTCACCATATTGAAAAGTCCCACGTATATCGACCACGTCACGTCGATTGGTGAAGGTTTCATGAAATTCGGTTGCGTGCTTTCGGAGCATGGGCGGCGCAGCAGCCCTTAAAAAGAGTTTTATGCATTTTTCATGACCTTGACCTAAGGCCAAGGTCACCATATCTAAGCGTCTCGAGTATATCGGCCATTCCACGTCGATTGGTGAATGTTTCATCAAATTCAGTTCAATACTTTCGGAGTATAGGCGTGACAAATAGCCTCAAAAACGATTTTGTGTATTTTGGTGACCTTGACCTAAAGCCAAGGTCACCATATTAAAAGCCCCACGTATATTGATCACGTCACGTCGATTGGCAAAGGTTTCATGAAATTTTATTCAGTAGTTTCGGAGTATGGGTGTGGTAAAAAGTCCTAAAAATGGTGTTGTGCTTTTTTTGGTGACCTGGACCTAAAACCAAGGTCACCATATTCAAAAGTCCCAAGTATATCGACCATGTCACGTCGATTGGTGTAGGTTTCATGAAATTCGGTTCAGTAGTTTAGGAGCATGGGCACCTCAACAATTGCAAATAAAGATGTACTTATTTTGCGACCTTAGGTCGAGGTCACGGTCACCATATTGTAAAGTCCCAAGTAAATTGACTATGCTGCATCGATTGGTGAAGGTTTCATGAAATTCAGTTGAGCCGTTTAGGAGAATGGGCACCGCAACATTTTCCAACTGGTCTCAAAATGGTCGCTCCAAGTTTAAGGGGTAATTTAATAGCTTTACGTATCGGTGAGAGTCACCATATTCAAAAGTCCCAAGGAAATCGACACTATTGCATCGATTGGTGAAGGTTTGATGAAATTCGGTTCGGTAGTTTCGGAGCATGGGCACGGCAACAACCCAGGGCAACAGAGTAGACCCACCCGGTGCAGAGTCGGCCAACCGGCCGCCCGCCGAGCGTTCAAGGTTACAAAGGCTTCGTCGGCGCGGTGTACCAGCCGATCTTGACCTCGTTGTTGTTATTTGGGTTTAAGGGCGCTTCGACCAAAGCGTGATCATTTAGCGCCGATCTCGACCTCAGTTGAGCCTGAAGGCTGGTGGTCAATTGGTGTGGCAGCGAATTCACTGCAGCCGTAATTTAACCTACAAATTTTGTGCTTCTAGCTTCAGCGGTTTCCGAGATCCTGGGGGGGAGAGGGGCGAATCTCCCCCACTCCTGGCCGCATTCCTAGATATTAGTAGGATGAATCCCCCAGTACTCCGGAACGCGTTATGTGAAAGGCCCTCCGTCGCGCGTGTTAAGACATACGAGCCACCGATGCCCACGACATGCGATGTTTGCAACGAAGTTAAGCTGTGGCGATCGTCTTTAGTACTAAATCAGGTAGCAAAACTGTGGAAATTATACCTGCTATATCTGCCTATATCAGCATGTGCTTCGACTTATTGGGACCTTGTCACGGACCCGGCTCCGGGCGGAAACGTTGCTAAAATCTAGCAATACAACGCAAAAATCTAGCAGCGACTTTTCCGAACCAAGTCCGCAGCAGCTCAGTTCAGCTCGGTTACCCGACGACCAGGCACCGCAGCACTAGCTGCCACTCAAGCCACGAGAAGCTCAGCAGCTCCCAGTCGGAGCTAAGCTTCTCTACACATTGGAGACAGGACGTGCAACAAGCACCAATCAACATTACAGCTCCGGCGACCAGACGTCGGCAATCACAACACCCCTGCACGAGCTCAGCACCGACCTGAAGTCGCCCGACAGACTGTAGCGATGCCAGCCGTCGGCCTGCTTCAGCTCTGTACTGCGAGGTGTGTACTGGAAACAGTACAGTTTCTCCAGCTCCACTGAAACATCGACGCCGCCGCGGTAAGGCAGTGGCACACCGAGCTCAAATGCATGTGGTGCAGCCAGACGCAAGCATTGTGAGGCTGGGCTGACGCTTTATTCGAACTAGTGCCCTTGCTGCGTGTTGTCAGCCACGGCAGAGGACGTCTTTACCCGGGTACCGCCATTTTGGCCTCGCTCTGACTAACCGCCGCAATACGGGCTGGCATCTGGACATCGAAGGCAATTCCAGTAAAAGGTCTTGCATGTTGCATCGACCAACCAAATATAACTGAATTTGAACACCTTGGGGCAATTAATCGCCCATGGTTTCCTAAACATCAACAGTTAATGTTATATTAGGCAAGGTTCAGGTCAGGTTGTGGCGGGTTAGGAAGTCGAGACGTTCTGACCAAAAATCAACATGCTGACGTGTATGCCACCACGACCCGTCACGTGTGACATTGAAGTAGCCATACCGACATTCCGTCGGGCACATGGGTCATTCCCGCACAGATCATCCAGCCGAGGTGTCGATTTAACACCCTCCTGTCACGGATTTCGACGAAACCTTCCTCCTGGGGGTAATCGATGGTGCTGATCACGGCTGTGATATTTATTTTTTTTCTGCGGCATGCGGTTTCGAAGTTATAGCCTCAGGCAATATGACGATCCGCACGTGCAAGAATATTTTCGACGGCAATTTTCACCCATATGCTGTAAGGAATGTGAACAAAAATAAATGCCGGATTGTTGGGAAAGGTACATAGATGAACAGTGATTCATAAATGGAAATGTATCCCTCTTTTAAGTTGGCCCAAAAAAATTACCAAAAATTGGAAATTTTGCAAAACGAATTTTTCTATGAATTCTCCGGAAAAATTCCGACTTCGTGTGATTCGGCATTCTTTGTACTACGGGATCAATCATTAAAAAAAAAGTGGAACGGACAAAGAGTAACGAGCCCCATGCGCTTAAATGTACCGATGTCGCTCCCGCTCGCACGTTAAACCCGGCCGCCGCGCGCGGCCGCGCAGCGACGACGCTGACAAGCGTGTGATGTGATGCCAGCGGAAGAGGGGGGCAGACACTGGTTGCGACAACCTGTCTCTTCAATGCGAAACCGGTTTCCAGTCCTTTGTTCCGATTTAACCATTGAATATCTGTGAACTTTATCGCAGTACCTTCCCTCGGGCCCACGTCGTGTCGCCCACCGCCTCTCCATCCGCCCCCTCGACAAATCACAAAATGCGCCGCTGATACCATCGTACCACCATCCAACACATCAAACACTATGTTTCTGGACTGTTCGTTTGCATGCCATATGAGTCGCACGTTTGCAATACAACACTGAAACAGGAACACCAAAGAAATTACAATGGTTTCAGTTTCTTGAAAGAAACCAGCACAACAAGTCATTCGATCAATAACGATTATATGACGGAACAAATGCACTTGATCAAGCAGGTAAGCACGCACTATGCAAGACAGTGGGCACAACAGCCGGTCGCGCAGATTTATAACATCGCACATTTGCACGCAGGTTGTCATCCCTACGATGTTTGTTTCACTGTCCCTGGTCATTTTAATGCGTAACTCGAACATCATAACCATCGTCTGCGGATAGCTCATGGACGCGCATGGTGGTGGCACTCACAGGGACAAACCTGTGGAGCTTCTTAGTCCCTTTGATAGTTCTGGCAGCATCGAACCGCGCCTGCAACTCAGTAGCCACCTTTGCTACCTCAAGGCTGGATACAAATATCGTATGGATGACACTCACGAACTTTTCGCTCAGAAACTTGGCCATTGCCTCGGCTGTCAGAATTTGGCCGCTGACAGGGCGCCGCAGGCTCTCTTGTCGCGTGGCACGTTTCACCGTACCCCCGATTCCATCGCACGCTCCCTTTCCATGTGAAGTGGCGAAAAAGTGGCATTCACATTTCACGCCTTCGAAGTCCGCATCATGATAACACATATTCGCAAAGTTGAAGGCTTTGCTGACTAGTCCTACAATAGACACATGCTCCCCGCACGACCACAAAACAAGGACTGACCGTCAATGTCGCATAGTCTGCATCTGACACCCCATCACCACCATGAGAATGGCACCGTCTTGTCAACACGACCCGCTCCGTTATCTCCCCCTCCCCTCGCGTAACGTCTTATCTCCCCCCCTCTCCCTCCCCCGGCTGCGTCATCGCCGCGTCGCTGCGGGGCCGCACCCGGGCGGCGCGGCGGCCGGATTTAACGAGCGAGCGGGGTGACGTCGGTACATTTAAGGGCATGCGGCTCGTTACTCTTTGTCCGTTCCACGTTTTTTATTGATTGATCCCGTAGTTCAAAGAATGCTGAATCACGTGCAGTCGAAAATTTTCCGGAGAATTCATAGAAAAAATATATTTTCAAAATTTCCAAGTTTTGGGAATTGTTTTGCCGAACTTCTAAGAGGTACATTTCCATTTATGAATCACTGTTAATCTATGTACCTTTCCTAACAACCCGGTATATATTTTTATTCACATACCTTACAGCATAAGGGCGAAAATTGAGCTCTACAATAGTCCTGCACGTGCGGATCGTCAAATTGCCTGAGGCTATAACTTTGAAACCGCTTACCGGAGGAAAAAATAAATATCACAGCCGTGATCAGAACCATCGATTACCCCTGGGAGGAAGGTATCGTCGAAATCGGTGACATCAGGGTGTTATCCTCTGGTCGTTCTATGCTGGATCCACCCACATAGCACATTCCCCGCCGGGCGGCTGTTGCAGCAATACGCCCTGACATGTGGCGACAGTAGCGACATACTCCACTCGGCAGCTGTTGCAGCGACATACCCGGCTGTGACAGCTGTTGTAGCGACATGAAAATGTCATGACAGTCCGGCTCGCGCTGGATGATGAATGTAGCGGAGCGGAAGTTTTTACAGCGCACCAGCAGCGGCGAGCCGCCGGGCGTCAGCGCCAGCTTCTCCACCGACGCGATGTGCATGTGAGATATCTGCCGGCCAGAGATCGTCCGGGCATCTTGATCTCGGTGCAGGACACAACATGGCGACAACGCAGTTGCAACTAGAAAGATGGAGACGTGGCAGGGAAGGCTCGACAGGCATCATTATCTGGGGTTGGTTTGGTTATTTGGGCTTAGGGGGGCATCGACTGGGTTGGTCATACAGCGCCCAGGGAACTGGGGTTGGAGAGATGCTGAATCATACATCATCCGAAGTGAACGTACGTGGGGAAAACGTCGGACCACTACTTTTTGAACGCTCACGCCTGGCTGACAACACCACTCGGGCTGCCAGCACTGCTGTACACTCACCCATGTCTCCTTTTTGTTTCTGGGGTCAACGAAGATGAGGTGAGTGGCCGTGAGGTAGAGGGTGCCCGGGGCCGGCTCGGCCGAGGAGAACCGCTCCAGCATGCGCACCTTCTCCACCTGACATCAGCACCATCGACACCAGCCGGTCAGGGCAACATCGCCACCATCATTGCTATGTACTCTTATCACAACAATTCGATAACAATTTGAATTGTTACCCTTGTCAAATGTGGCAGGTGGAATGGATAGTAAACAGTTCCATCCAACACGTGCATGAAGAAAATGTTCCAAATGGTGCATCACACCAGGATGCAGGTCTCAAACGTGACCAATGAAGAGCCAAGGTATGAACCAGCTCCACCCACCACACAGAAAAACACACAAGATATGTGCAATACATGACAACAGGCTGTGTGTATGCCTTCACTTGAGCCAAGGGAACTTGCTTCTTCTCTGCTCTGTTGGCCAAACAATGCCAGCCAAACTGAAAGATTTCAGGTGAACTCGACACCGGAACGAGTTCATGATGAGCTGTGTCGACTTCAAAACATGTTCAAATACCACCTGCATGTTGATAACTGCAGTGTACATACCAATAGCAAAGTGTGTACAGTGCAGTAATTGCTGCTATATTACTCCATTCGTCTATGGTGCACAAAGGAATAACCCGAATCAGAACCGAAAGAGAGATGGGGCTGGCATGCTGAAATACAGAGACGTGGTGACTCGGCCGCCGCCCAATCGCCCACCTTTGGCTTCTTAATGATCTCCATGGTGTGCTGCTGATCACGGGCCGCTGCCTCTACTTCGCTGCTACCGGGCAGCAGCTGGGATAGCTGCCGCCCGACTCCCTTCAGGAACTGGTCCACGGTAAGCCCGACAGACCCGCCCGACCCTGCAACAGTCGCCGCTTCAGCACCTCGTCCACAGCAACCACCACAGAACCAGCATCGGAGTTCGACACGTTATTGATGCCCGGTCATGGCTGAGTGCCCGGCCCTGTCAGCCAGCTATCAGCCGACACTCACCGCCTGGGGCTACGTGCGTGCGTGCGTAGTGACTCGAACTTCGTCTTGTCAGGACTGGAGAGGTCATTGCAGCAGGGCTAGTGAGTTTTCATTGAGTGCAATGTTGCAATGTAAAAAATTACACAGGAAATGCCAAAATTCATCATGAACTGCATCATTCACAATATTTTTTTTGAAGGTAAGGCAAGCTGAATCAAAGAACGATATAATATTTCTAGCGGACTTTTTGTGTTATGTGTTACTTTTTGTGTTGATTGATTGATTGCTTGGGCTTAGGGGCGCATCATCTGCTACTGGTTATGTAGCGCCCACTACTTTTTGTGTTGGTAATAGCATAATGGACTGCACAATAGGTTGGCACAGTATCTGAAATTTTATCCTGACATATATGTGTTCCACTACCCACAAATGAGCATGTACATGGTTGTTTTAAAGTTACAGACACAAGGCTGTTATACACATGAAATGCAGACTACCTAGGCATGCATCCAGAAGCTGGATGCTAAAAGTTGGTGGGAAAAGGATTTCAATTCAGTAATTTGTAAGTGGTGGAGGCCAATGCTGTGACCAGCTAAATTATCAGGCAGCAATGATAATTATACAACCCCAACATAATGCAACCCTGTTGCAAACATTTACCACAAAGTCATACCTGGCATAAAATTGCAGATGCAGCTAAGCAATGATGCACATAATTGTCATATGAACTACGCTGTGCACAAATATTTCAAAGGAAACAGTGAGCTAAGTACCATGCCAGTCCATACAGGACTTGAAGAGCTGAAAATCATGGGCCTTTGTACCTAGTAAACAAACTTTTCTAGTACTCAACATGTATTCCAGAGCAATGTGGGTAAAATGCATGACACTGCAATGTGCAATAAAACATGTTAAATATCACTGATAACAAACAGTACATTAAGATTGCCTAACCTTAAACTAACTTACTTTACTTAAGAATATATACTTCAGAAGGAAGCATTTCATCATACACAAATAGAGCAATATTTGGCATGAATCAAACAAACAAAAAATGTTGACACTAAAGCAGAGGTGAACACTCATATACTCTGCTTTTGCAAGCACAACACTAATATGTTGCCATGCAACACTAATGTTTTGACCCACCATGCACCATGCTGATCATGGTGTAAAAAGATCTCATTTTCCTATTTTTGTATCCATCATACTCATTTTCATACTTTTGCAAGATGTATGTTCTTCTAACCATCTGATTTTATCTTTGCATGCATGTAGAAGTGTCAGAATTTTCTTATACAATTACCAATCAAGTGACCTGGGGTTCAGTCAAAATAAAGTGCACAAGTTTGGCAGGATCTATTTACACTTTTGTTTTGTTTGTGAGGTATTATTTTGCTTTAAGGTGTTCACAAGACAGGTTTTACACATTTTACCTTCATAAAGGAAACATAGGGGCTAGGTCTGGGCAGGTTTTACAGTTGGGAAAAAAAATGATTTTCCAAAGATTTTCTATCAAGTTTTTCCTCAGAAAATGTGGCTAATGTGATGGGATCAATGATTTCCTGTGGAAATGCTTACTTTCAGTAGGCAGGCAGAATAACACTAAAAAAAGATGTGACTGAGTTTGGTAAAATAGCATAAAAAGCAATATTAAAAAAGAAGGTACTTATTTGCAAAGACCCTGAGCAAAAATTTGAGAAAAAAATGTATGGACTGGACTTGTTGAAGCTTACCTAGGAACTACTTCCTGTACAATTTCTTTGGGAAATCACATGTAAGCAAGCTATTCACTATTTATTATCATTCCACATAGGACTGATACAGCAGATTAAGCACTCCTTTGGTGATGCAATATGAGATCCAACATCAGGATGTTTTAGGCAATCAACCATCAGCAGGTTTTAGGCAATTCAACCACCTTTAAATCATACTTTTCCATAATTTTTACTTGTTTTGGGTGGGGGATAGGGAACAGCATATATCTGCAGTGTCAAACATATGTTTTTTCTGGTGATGTTGAATGCTATTTTCATGAATTTGATTTTTTTTTCTTGGTGGAACAACTACTTTTTCAGATATTGATACTTCAACTTGAACTTGGTAAATTTGCAGTTGAAGGTAATTTCTCATTTCTTTTTTGAATGCAATGTCTATGAATGTGCTTAACATGACATTACTACTCATTTCCTCTGCAAATGAATACTTGTCTTAAAAGGGCTTTTTAATTTTTGGATTTTTTCTTTAGAATACCATGTTTATGAAGGTGAGTAAGATAATGGGACCACTTATTTTGTGTGCAAATGAAAAAAAGTTATTTTGTGAAAAAAATCAACAATTGTCCAACTTAAAAAGCCTAAACTAACCTAACCTAACCAAACCTAACCCATTTGTTTGTTTATGGAGGCAAATGCATGTAAAAACTTTTCTTATTACCTACCACCTTAACTCACAATATCAAATATTTTTTTATTAATCCCCAAAAATCCCCCAAAATCCATTTTTTCAAAAGCAGCTAAGGTTAGGCTAGGCTAGGTTAGGCTAGGCTGGGCTAGGCTTCTCTTTAATTTGGATAATTTTCAGAAAATAAATTGCTCGACATTTTTCTCATTTAATTTTTGGATTTTTTATCTCCAAAAGTAGGTTAGGCTAGGTTAATTAAGGTTACGTTGAATTTTTTAAAACTACTTTTTGTGTCATGTTATCTAACTCAAATCCCCTTTTTTGCATTATTTTGCTCACAACCTGAAAAGTAAGCATTTGCACAGAAAACAAGTGGTACCATCATCTTAGTGACCTTCATAAGCATGGTATTCCAAATAAAAATTCAAAAAAATCAACACATTTTGAGACAAAATTACCGGCAATAATACTCGTCTCAGCCACCAATTTAATTTGTGAAATAAGATCCGCAAACCCGTTTCACGATCTGCGTATCCTTACACTCCTTGCTTTCCACCTGTCGCATTCGCTGCTCACACCAAAAGTAAAGCCAGCCCGGTCACAGCATTCACCGTATGCCACCACAGCTTGCTGCTGGAGTAAATCCAAGGCGATATATAGGCAGTAATGACGCACCCATGCGCAGGTTTCTATGCGTTCTTCAAGCTACCATGAAATTAATAGCAGAATGATATTCAGTCTGATATTCAATAAATACCCAAGACGAGCGGACTTCTCCGATTTCCATCAAAACTAACAAACCGGTTTTAAGCAATATGTTGATTATCATGCGTATGGAAGCCGAGATCGTGTTTAAAAACAGCGTGGGTATTTGAGGTTAAAGATCAGTGGTTACTGAGGTTGGATTACTGGGATATGTATACGATTGAGGAAAGGATACTCCTTGGTGGATGGGCCATCGTGAACATACAATTTAAGTGGGGAGTTCGTAAGCTGCTGAGTTATTTCAGGTCAAAGACATCGAGGTCGGCCAACTCAGATTTCCTTAAGCATTGGTGCACAGCTAGTCGTCCAAGTGCCGATTATCATGCGCATAACACCGATTGCTGGGCGTCCATGTGAACTGCCTGGATTTCTGTAAATTATTCGGCGAGGTGTGGGGTGGGTGGGGGGGGGGGGGGAGGCAAAATATACGAAGGCAATGGGCAAAACCAATAATTTCCAAATTATTAAGGCCGCATCAGGTAAGGCCGCACGGAGGATGTAACAGATATGAGTTGACCAAGCAATCAAAGGACTTGACTATTGTAACCTCAGTGCTAAGTTCTTTTCTAAGCTTAAACCCAGCCAGCATTCCCAAATGGGGCCCATATGGGATCTATTTGGGCTATCTGGGATAGCCCATATATGGGATGTAAGTGGGCAACTAGCTGGGTTCCATCTGGGTCCCATATGGGATGCCCAGATATCGCGCTCAATTCTGGCTACTTGCGAGTGGGCAGGAATATACCTATTTTTGGCTTATTCTTCATCTAATACAAAAAAAATGATGGCTAATCATTAAAATAATATCAACTATGTGATGGGATGCATGTGGGGTAACTGGGCAAGGAGATTCTCTTCAATGAGCATTTATGCGACAAGCCTTGTTAGCATTGGGGCCGGTATGGTACTTCTTACGGCCAATGGCATAGAAGAATGTATTAAAATGCACATATTTTAGTTCAAATCAAGAACACCATATGATTTATTCACGATTTAAATCCGCGCAATGCCAGCCTTACAAAAGACAATCACCACTATCTTCTAGCACTTATTCAATCGTATATTAATATACTTCTGATTTTATGCTTTCGGCACTTCACAAATATCTTATGTGTCCGAAAACAAGATTATATGCACAAGAGAATTATAACTTATAAGTAGCTAAACAATAATGCAACATAAATCAACGACAACGCACCGATGGCGCACACTATTCGATCCATCTCCTGCCGCCTGATTGCTCCCGCGTGTTCCATGCTGCCTGTGTTTGATGGTGCTTCATTCTGCTGCTGTGGCTTTGCTCCAGTCAAATAGTGGCGGGAATGTAACAGTTCTTGGAGTAGCTAACTTGGCGGATTGAGCGTCTTAGAATCATGTTGCTGCTTCTGTAGTTTTTGTGGATTCCTGTGCTTTAACACTCGCACGTCCGGCGGTCCGCGCCAGCTTCGCATGTCCGGGGGGGGGGGGCAGATGTCTGCCCCCCTAAGATCTCCAGAACTATGCTAGGTAGCGACAAACGAAAAACGGCGTTGGATAGCTGGTGACAAGCTCTATCGAAAGTATTTCAGTCATTTTCTCGCTCTGGTCAATATGTAGGTCACTGGGTCATCATATGTCAAATTCGACCAGATCGGGTGGGACCCTCAGATATTGGCACATATCTCAGGACCTGTAACAGATAGAAACAAACTGCAAATGCTATTCGACAGCCCTTGAAATGTGCTATCGACATACGCTGTGTAATTTAAGGTCAGATCAACAGATGGGTCACCGAAACTATGACCTCAGGTCAAGGTCATGGGATAGACTAGAGAGGTCATGTAATATATCAATCGACACGTCTGGGCGATACAAGCACAATGATGGCAATTTCAGCCTTCTAGCTCAATGCAGTGCGTATAATGCGCAGAAATGTGCTAGTCATTCCAGGTGACCTCAGCTGACCTTGGTGAGGTCACTGAGCAAAAATGTCAGCGGTGACATTGAGAATAGCTTTGGGCTACACGCCATAACCGTTGGAGGTCATTCCGAGAGCAAATATGTAACCAGGAAACATTTGTATATTTTACCATAGGCCTATAATGGGGAAGCCATGGCCGCGACCTGACCTCAGGTCAATGCTACAAAACCGTGATATACATATTATAGTCCTTGATAAGATCATGACGTGATATAAGTTTGAAATCACTCGCCCAATTATTGTGGGAGTGATGCCGCTTAGAACTCCGAGGGATGTTGGGTCACTTCGCATGACCTGGTGACCTGACTTGAGATGACCCAGGGTCAAACATTTCTGTGGACATGCGGAAAAGACCAATGTGCAGCCATGCGAGGTTTGGCCTTGCTAACCCGATTAGTATGGAGGCAAAGTAGGAAAAGCCGCAGTGGGGGGGGGGGGCAGATATCTTCCCCCCCCGGACGTGCGCGGGTTGAGCTATTATAAGAAGTATCCATCTTGAGAGTCCTATGCGTCTTATGTACCAAAGTACATATACGTTGTCATTCCCCAATTAAGTACGTAGTGTGAAATGAGCAAAATAGTCGTTATAGCGCAATTCACAGATATTACAATAAAAACATTTTGGTATCACAAGTGGGCCCAAAATATTAAGGAAAATAACTTCATACGTAAAGGCGGCTGATTAAACGAATAATGCGCGCGTAGTACATTATCGCCGCATTTGTGAGCGCGAATCTTTGCTGTGCTGGTGGAGTGCTATGGTTGCATTGCATTTTTTTGTTTCGATATTTTTGCAATTTAAGGTAACTTAAACTGCAATAGTTTGGCAATTGTTTTTCTTCAAAAGCAGCCGATGTTTGGTTAGGTTGGGTTATGATCTTTTCTTTAATTTCAAACATTTGTAGAAAATGAATTGCTTTACATTTTCCTATTTTGTTATTTGGATTTCCTCCTCCAAAGGAAGGTTAGGTTAGGTCATATTGCACTTTTATTTTATTTAGTGTGGGCACTGCACAATATGTCTAGACTAACACAGGGTATATCAGTGGATGACTAAAAATATAGCATGAATAGCATGAAAGCCATGTTGGACCATCCAACAATGAGTAGGTAGGTAGGTACCTACCTTAAATACCTACATAAATAACTCTACTTATTCAATCTGAGTTGAAATAATAATGAGGATCTCTAGATATGTCTAAGTTTGTTTTGAGTGCCTATGCAGGGATGTAGACATGGAACTTGTGGGTATTATGCAAATATTGTTAAATACCTACCTACCAAAGCATGTCCCATATGAATGTTTACAGAATAAGCAAATGTAGGATAAGGCACTATTTCAACTTTGGTATGTATCAATAGGTACCTAGGCACAAACTATGTAATTTGTTCAATGTAGTCTGAGCCATTTGTTTAATTGGTAGGTGCAGTGACATTTAATTGAAAAAAATTGAAGTTAATTTACATCTCACACAAATTAGCCCAGAGTGAAAACAATTCACCACATGTCATTCCAAGTGATCTTATTCACATACATCAATATACATTCACACCTTTTTCTCCTTTTTCATCAGCTCGTTTTTTACATTACCCCTTCCCCTCCAATATGCAAGCAATGCATTGCAGGACACTGCTGAGTTATACATATAACTGTAATCACAAGTGCTTACCTCTTCTATAGGTACCTACCTCTTCTACAGGCTATCTTAGAAGTTGCATTATTCATTCTACAGTATTGTTACCATGTCTGAGAAGCTGAAACTGATGAGGGAGAAGTCCCAGAAAAGAAGACAGCTGCTTGCACAACAGGTGATGGTTATGATGTTTGATGCATACATTCAGTGATATTTTTATGCAAATGATTAGAGTGTATGTATGACATGTAATCAAATTCCAGTTGCTTGGCCTTGTTATGTGTGTTAATTCATCATCACAAATGATCCTACTGGGAACTGTTTGATGGCGGTCCATCTATGTTATGTGCATACTTGTTTGTGTTTAGCTGGTGCAGTGCCCATTGTTCAATTCTCTATGCTTTTTTGTCTTGGATCACTCACTCAAGGGTAGCATGATGGTGTTTTCCACAGCAGCATGGTGCTTTTTCACAAGGACCATGCCCTACTGACATGACCTCTGATCACAGTGATTGTTGATGAGACAGTTCGGCATGCTGTATCAGTGATAAATTATTCATGAAATAGGGTGGAATATACCACTTTCTGAGCACTGAATATACATCCTTTCCAAAAAAGTATCGACATGCATGTTGATGTGTGCTTATGAAGTTTCCGTGACTCATTTCTAAAAGTATTTCATATCATGCTTATGCTTACCATTATGGAATGTGATACACAAGCATCTCGTAACACAAGTCTGCTAAGCAATGCCATCTACTGATAGCATGGCATCGCAATCATTATTGGTATAGGCATCCCTATATTAGCTGTCCCACAAATTAAATGAAAAACATGCACTTATGAGTACACTATTGGCTCAAAATTGAGTTTGAAGAGCTGAAATAATATTTTAATTGGCATACTTTCGTGACACATTTTGACATCCTACTATACTCGTTTCGACATCTCACACCTAACGAAAAGCCATTATTTTAACACTGCTGTATTATAGCAGATGTGTGTCCCAGGTCATTTAATGATTGTGCTCCTGTGCAGCTGGGTGTATCCAGTCCACAAAACATCGGCAAGGTCCTGGGCAGTGCCTCATGTGCAGCTGATAAAGCCAGCGAGCATAAAAAGGAGGAGCCTGAGTCAAAGAAGACAAAGGCTGATGAAGGGGATGCTGCAGAGGAGATGGTATACACAGATTCATCAGCATTCCTCAAGGTCAGTGATGGCAGACAGCATTGGTGCCAACAATTGGTAGTTGGCTGGCTGGTAGGCTTAACAGGCTTGATGACACTGTTGCATATTTTCCAGATTGATAATTGACTTGGTAAACTTTGTGGCAGACTGGAACTTGATGAGAGTCATGCTGAGCTGTTTTTTCATCAGGTGGTTTACTACCCACTTTATCCACAATCACTGCTAATGGCGTCGCCCACATTGTTTCTCCGGCAGGCCACAGGATTCAAAATGTCCTGAGCGGTGTGAGTGAACCTGGGACCTTGGTATCCAGAGCTCAACCACTACTCCACTCACCTTACCACTCGGCCATCCCCGCCCCGTGATGAGCTGTGGGTGGTGGCAGTGTTTCATGGCGATGGCCACAGGATGGTGCCAGCACCCTGTCTGTCCACTGATGCAACTGTGTTTACTCTGGTGTAGCTGCACGTTGCTTGGCACGTCCCATGAGCCACCTTTGTGCACCAGTAAACCCACTTTGTTTTGCATGTCAAATTGTGTGGGAACATTGTCAAACTCATGCAGCATGGTCATCATCATGCGACCCATCTTGGATAGCACTGTTCACCAACAGGGCACCCAACTCCCAGATGGTGCCCATACATACACTTCCAGAGTCCCAACCCCAGATGGCAGGGCCTCCCATACACACACACACACACACACTCCTATAGTCTCAACCCCTGGATAGCACTGTTCACCCTCAGATGACAGGGCTTGCATACACACACTCCCAGAGTTCCAACCACCAGATGGCAGGGCCCATGCACTCTCCCCACACCCAGACACGCGATTTCATATTTCTCCTTCCATTTTTTTTTAATGATTTAGTGGCTCCCCATGGCAGGACTTACATTGATATCTAGACCCCACTCGTCAACAGTCCACCTGCGTGCCCGCACGGGCCAGCTCCTATTTCTCCTCACATGCCCAGGACTCGGAACAGCTACTGGTCGCCACGCCGGCCGGCAGGACACGGCCGGTGTGGACTGGCCGACGAGATAGGTGTGGCAGCGTGCTAGCTATCTATGCCACTGAGCGTATGTAGCCGACCGGCCCCTCCCCCTCTCCCTGCCACAGGGCACACAGTCGGCAAACCCGCACAACGACTACTGCCAACACTTCGTGGACACGGGCCAGCGACCGCAGAACTTCATCCGCGACGTCGGACTCGAGGACAGGTTCGAGGAGTACCCCAAGCTGCGCGAGCTGATCAAGCTCAAGGTGAGCGCGCGCCTCCGTGTTGAGGTCATGCTTCTAGTGTGTAGTGGCCCCACGGCTTTCAATGTAATGTAAGACTCAGTCAGTAACCAGTAAGCTTGTTGTGAGTGTGCTGCAACTCTGCTGGTATGAGCCTCAGTCAGTAACTAGTAAGCTTGTCGTGGGTGTGTTGCAGCTCTGCTGGTGGGTGCCTCAGTCAGTAACCAGTAAGCTTGTCGTGGGTGTGCTGCAACTCTGCTGGTATGAGCCTCAGTCAGTAATTAGTAAGCTTGTCGTGGGTGTGCTGCAGCTCTGCTGGTGGGTGCCTCAGTCAGTAACCAGTAAGCTTGTCGTGGGTGTGCTGCAACTCTGCTGGTATGAGCCTCAGTCAGTAACCAGTAAGCTTGTCGTGGGTGTGCTGCAACTCTGCTGGTATGAGCCTCAGTCAGTAACTAGTAAGCTTGTCGTGGGTGTGCTGCAACTCTGCTGGTATGAGCCTCAGTCAGTAACTAGTAAGCTTGTCGTGGGTGTGCTGCAACTCTGCTGGTATGAGCCTCAGTCAGTAACTAGTAAGCTTGCCATAGGTGTGCTGCAGCTCTGCTGGTCTAAGCCTCAGTCAGTAACTAGTCAGCTTGTCGTGGGTGTGCTGCAGCTCTGCTGGTGGGTGCCTCAGTCAGTAACCAGTAAGCTTGCCGTGAGTGTGCTGCAACTCTGCTGGTATGAACTCTGTATGCAACTCTGCTGCTGCAACACGTGGTGGGGGTGCCGAGCGATGCAGATGGTGGTGGCGCGCGTCGCTGTTCGGGAACGCTCCGTGGGCGTTTCCATCGAGTCAGTCAGCCAGGAAATACTGATTAAGCAATCTGATAGATGCGTTCGCAGCCCCACATGTGTAGCACCATCTAAAGCCCCACATGCGTAGCACCATCTAAAGCCCCACATGCGTAGCACCATCTAAAGCCATTCTGTTTGCACGTCCGGTGAAACTTTGTCATCTGATGGGCGCTAAATGATCTACCATGGTCGATGCGCCCTAAAACCCTAATCACATACATACATTCATCATCTGACGTCTGGCATCATCATCATCTGTCGGTCACGGTACGACCGTTGCGCTGTGCACGGAATGCTGTTACAAAGCGTTCGGTCCTCCAGCAGCATCAAGTTGTCCAAGCCGACCCCATCCAAAATCGCCCAGCGGCAACGACGCCGCCGGCCGCTGTCGGCACACCCACGCGGCATCGGCGCCCGACTGTCGTCTGATCTGGCTGGCTCCGTCTCTGATCTGTCTGACACCGTCTCTGATCTGGCTGGGCGCCGTCTCTGATCTGTGTGACGCCGTCTCTGATCTGGCTGGCTCCGTTTCTGATCTGGCGCCGTCTCTGATCTGGCGCTGTCTCTGATCTGTCGCTGTCTCTGACCTGTCGCTGTCTCTGACCTGGCTGGCTCCGTCTCTGATCTGGCGCCTTCTCTGATCTGGCGCTGTCTCTGATCTGGCTGGCTCTATCTCTGATCTGGCTGGCTCCGTCTCTGATCTGACTGACGCCGTCTCTGATCTGGCGCCGTCTCTGATCTGGCGCTGTCTCTGATCTGGCTGGCGCCGTCTCTGATCTGGCTGGCTCCATCTCTGATCTGGCTCCGTCTCTGATCTAGCTGGCGCCGTCTGATCTGGCTGGCGCTGACTCTGATCTGGCGCCTACTCTGACGACCACTCTGGTGTGGCGCCCCGCAGGACGAGCTGATAGCCGACACGGCCACGCCGCCCATGTACCTCAAGACGGACCTGCTGTCGTTCGAGCTGCGCCAGCTGCGCAGCGAGTTCGACGTGATCCTGGTGGAGCCGCCGCTGGAGGAATACCAGCGCACGCTGGGCGTCACCAACGAGCGCTTCTGGAGCTGGGACGAGGTGCGTAGTCATGCGGCCGGCTTGGAGTGTGGGACTGCCTGTTTATGCGGCCAACTGGGAGTGGGGGCTGCCTGTTTATGTGGCAGGCTTGGAGTGTGGGACTGCCTGTTTATGCGGCCAACTGGGAGTGGGTGACTGCCTGTTTATGTGGCAGGCTTGGAGTGTGGGACTGCCTGTTTATGCGGCAGGCTGAGTGGGGGGGGACTGCCTGTTTATGTGGCAGGCTTGGAGTGTGGGACTGCCTGTTTATGCGGCCAACTGGGAGTGGGTGACTGCCTGTTTATGCGGCAGGCTGGGAGTGGGTGACTGCCTGTTTATGCGGTCGGCTGGGAGTGGGGAACTGCCTGTTTATGCGGCAGGCTGTGAGTGGGGGACTGCCTGTTTATGCGGCCGGCTGCGGGTCTGGGACTGTGTGGTGGGAGGCGGGACATGGGGCTGAGTTTGTGGATGAGTGTTTGGGTCGGATCATGGTGTGTGGTTGAGTTCCGCAGTTGGGCTGAGGTCTGGTCGAGTCTTGTGGAGACATCATGCGGTCTATAAAGAACGTCTTGCCCAGCTTGATTACCTAGTAAAAAATGGTGGTCTTAAATGCAAGCAGGAATATCATGGCACAGGTGTTTCTCCATGGGAAGGATCTATTGTTGCAAGTTAACCCAAGTCACGTGTTCTTCGGTCTGCTATTTGTGACCGGGTAACCAGCCCACACATGTCATGCCCCATATGTCATGGGAAATGCCACACCACGCGTTCAATGACTAGGATCCTAACGTCAACATTAAAAATATATGCGTAAGTCACGGTGTTCTCAGCTAAGTGGGCATAATATTTACATCAGCTAGTGCTTGAGAAAAAAAACTACTAATATTTCCTGCTGAAAGCAATCATGCCAAATGGTGACATATGACTGGACATTGCTCCAGCCTAAAAAAGTAATCCTGAAGCTGAGATCGTAATTATTAGTGGTTGATTTGTAGATGTACCATATTGAACGTTTCTGTGCAATCACTTATGTTGAAAACATGGTAGGCAAACATGGAGTCCTTGTAAACCTAGGTGGAATTTGTGCTTCACAATTTTTACTTGACACCAGCTTCTGATGTAAACTTTGATTCAAAGCTTAAGAAGTGACAGAAATTGGATGTTTCAACACGAACACCATGGTAGGGTTCAGGGCACCAGGAGACAAATTGTCGGCTTCGCCGAGGAGTAATTTGGCGGATTTGTTAAATTCAGGTTTTAGCCGCGACCTGAAAAATGACTAAATACTAGCGGGTTAAGGCTTCAAGATGTTGCCTTGTTCTCTCTGGATTATGAAAAAATGGATTCATCCGGTAAGACCCGACTATATTTTAGCACACTATGTCGCATATGTATAGGTAGGTACCGATGCACCTTGCGTCACCTCCAATTGTTATCTACGTCCTGCTTCTTGCACACAGTACTGGTATGTCAATGAACAACGAAACGCAAGGTTAGAAGTGTGCTTGTGCTTGATGACAGTTAACTGATACACAAACACCGGGAATAACCATTTTACAGTTGGAAATCCACTCGTGTATGATGCATTTGTCATGCCCCATGCTATCTTGGTGGCAATGCTTCCAGCATGACCAACGAGCTAATAAAGATGTCTTTGAAGAATCCAGGTCGCGAATTTCTCAGATGACAACGCAATTTAGCGTGAGAAACATGCATACAAATGCCATTGAATATCACTGTCTCATGACTTGTTAACTTGATATCATTTCCTTGTGGAAAAATCACGGACAATGTGCCAAAAGCCTTGAAAATATTTAGGTTTTACTTGTAGTCGCATTAGTTATATAGCATCGAGGAAAATACTGTGGTGTCCGACGCCACTTCCCCTCGTGACAAATAGCGAGAATATGGGCTGCGTATGGAACACATATGCAGTTGTCGGTGCTGCTGAGACCGAGGCGGTTCGAGATAGCTGTTGGACATTTTGGGTTGGCAGATAGCACGTGACGCACAGAGCTGCGAGTTTGCCTGCCAGCGAGTTTGTGCGGTCTGACTGTGTGCCACTGCTACTGCTACGCTACTGCTGGCTGCTACACTGCTGGTACACTGTTGCACTGCTACTACGTTGCTGCTACATTGCTACACTGTTGCACTGCTACTACTTTGCTGCTACATTGCTACACCGTTGCACTGCTGCATTGCTACACTGATATACCGCTACACTGCTGATACACTACTACACTGTTCATACACTGCAACACTGCTGATATACCGTTACACTGCTGATACGCTGCTGAATGCCACTGCCACACTTCTGCGTGCACGACACGCTTCGACGACGATGCTGATGACCGGCACATCCATCCTGGATACATGTGCAATATAGGGCATGTGTCTGGCCGTCACCGGACTGACAGCGGGCAGGAGACGCCGCCGGTGGCGGAGGTGACGTGGCACCGTCTGAGTGGCCGGTGACCCGGTGACCGGGTGTCGGCAGATCATGAGTCTGCAGCTGGACCAGGTGGCCGCACACCGGTCGTTCGTGTTCCTCTGGTGCGGCTCGTCGGACGGCCTCGACCTGGGCCGGCAGTGTCTGCGCCGCTGGGGCTACCGCCGCTGCGAGGACATCTGCTGGATCAAGACCAACATCGGCAACCCGGGCCACAACAAGAACCTCGAGTCGAAGGCCATCTTCCAGCGCACCAAGGTAGCGACCGGCGCGGTCGCACTCACGTGTGTCACACGTTGGCGTTGTGCCGTTGTGATGCGTTCTCTACTGTACCTGGTTTGATCAACATGTCATGTGGTGTTATGATGGTCCTATCGTTATAATTTGCATTGTCATTGTACAGTGACCAATGCCTTTTCTGGGCTACACCAGTCATTGGTGTGGACAGGAGCACTGCCTGATGAGTCTATGGTGTCGTGTTGCCAGTAACACTGCCTGATGGGACTGTGGTGTCGTATCGCCAGGATCACTGTCTGATGGGTCTGTGGTGTCACCAGGAGCACTGCCTGATGGGACTGTGGTGTCGTATCGCCAAGAGCACTGTCTGATGGGTCTGTGGTGTCGTGTTGCCAGGAGCACTGCCTGATGGGTATGTGGTGTCGTGTTGCCAGGAACACTGCCTGATGGGACTGTGGTGTCGTATCGCCAGGAGCACTGTCTGATGGGACTGTGGCGTCGTATCGCCAGGAGCACTGTCTGATGGGTCGGTGGTGTCACCGGGAGCACTGCCTGATGGGTCTGTGGTGTTGTGTCGCCAGGAGCACTGCCTGATGGGTCTGTGGTGTCGTATTGCCAGGAGCACTGTCTGGGGACGAGTGGTCTAGGGGTAAGATGCTCGTCTCACAACCGAAAAGGTTGTGGGTTCGAGTCTCACCTGTCGCTACTCTTCGCCCGCGACCAATCAGCGTGAGAGATTGGTGACGCTATATGACTCAACGGTCGACATGTCGTAAAACCAATAACCAGGAGCACTGCCTGATGGGTCTGCAGTGTCACCAGGAACACTGCCATGGGCGCAAAATGACCAATGCAGTCGACGCGCCCTAAAGCACAAATCCACCACCACCAGGAACACTGCCTGATGGGTCTGTGGTGTCGCCAGGAATACTGCCTGATGGGTCTGTGGTGTCGCCAGGAACACTGCCTGATGGGTTTGTGGTGTCACAGGAACACTGCCTGATGGGTCTGTAGTGTCGCCAGGAACACTGCCTGATGGGTCTGTGGTGTCACCAGGAGCACTGCCGGATGGGTTTGTGGTGATATTGTGTCGCCAGGAGCACCGCCTGATGGATCTGTGGTATCGTGTCACCAGGAGCACTGCCTGATGGGCATTAAGGGCACAGTTCGCCGGTCAGTGGACGGAGACTTTATCCACGCCAATGTGGACATCGACCTCATCATAGCTGAAGATCCCGGCTACGGCTCTCTGGAGAAAGCCAAGGAGATATTCCACATCATCGAGCACTTCTGCCTTGGCAAACGCAGGTCAGCCCTGTCCAGTCTCTTTCTGTATGAATGGCATTCGATGTTGAATCCCGGCATGTAACCTGTACAATCAATGTAGTTGATGCGCCATTTAGCGCAACTAATCAGCGGAGAGTCCTGGCTACGCTGTTGTAATGCGCGGAGTTGCAGCTGGCATCAATGGCATGGCCGTTCGAAACTGATCCTGCAATGCCGACGATTAATTAATCTCTTGGCTCCTGCTTCCATGGGCTCGGTGCGTTAGCTATGCTTCCTTGAGCTCAGGTACCAAAGGAATCTGTTATGTTGGCAGTCACCCTAAGTACTACTAATACGAAATGGTGTCCGACATAACGAACTGGTTGCAAATGAGCACAAACGCCCTCATTTGGAAAATACTATAGAAGTTCGTGTGTGTGTGCAGTATGCTGCGGTACAGTGCAGCATAATGGTTCCAAGTGACATGTGCGACAAATAGTGCTGGGAACGTTCAGCTAAGGCTGGTTAGTACAATGGCCTTATGGGTTATAGTCCTCTTATGGGTCACTGTTCGTAGTTCCTTCCAATTTTTTTGTTTTGGCACGCTGTGAACGGATAGAGGATGGTCGTTGAGACAACATAACATGACTTTGGCTCGTGCAAATGGTAGTTCTGTTATCCGAATCGATCCTACACCTTAGATGTCAATGTCTGCGAACACAGTTCTGGAAAGTGTTTTGTTCCGCACATTATTCCAGTCGTACCCAGGCTGGGAAAACAGCATTGTTTTGCATATTTGTCACCTAGGACGTTATCCGCCCCGGAACAACGCAGTGCATAACTCATTCGGTGGAGGATATATTCAGTGGAGGACACGTGCCGACATTTCTACCAACTTGGGATCAAACCTTTGTCCAAACTGTTGCCATCACCAATGTTTAACACGTATTGTTGCAAAATGTATTCTCCACGTCGACCTTCACCGTGCGCTGCCACGTGTTTCTAACAGACGGATCCGTTCGAGTCTCACCTGTCGCTACTCTTCGCCCGCGACCAATCGGCGTGAGAGATTGGCGACGCTACATGACTCAACGGTCGACGTGTCGTAAAACCAATAACCAACTAACAGACGGATCTGCACGCTCAGAACATCCGAAGAGAAAACGCTGCCAATTTACTCCTTGGGTCGCGCCAGCCCTCTGTCGGCGCCCCAGACAGGAGTTCTGTAGTTCTGGATGGCTGGGAAGCACCCTCTCCGGCAAGTCCTATCCAGACAAGGTTCACGAACATTTGCAAGTAGGTAGGCTCAAAGCGCAATATTGTGCTGCTCTAGGAAAATTGATACAAAAAAATATACAAGGAATCCAGTTTTGCTTACATCTCATTCCAAATTGAAAACAAATGTATTTCACAGAATGCAAGTCGCAGAATTACCGGCCAATATACATCAATATTCATCCATAAATAGTTTGCATCTGTGGCATGATTTTCACCACCAATGAACAGCATTGAACCTATAAGTATTTGTTTGCTTGTGTTAGCTTTAAAGAGTGCCAAAGCTATTATGACATTATTTTTGTGGCGCGGTTCTCTATGCTTTTAGGTACATGGAAGGAAACATATTTTACAGCTCGGGACATTAATGGCGCCAGCCATCAGCTGGTAGTTTCTTGGCGGGCCCCCTATCTCTTGTACAATCAAGAACATTTATGCCCAAGTATGCATCTCTGGCTACCTACCTACCTATCTTACCTCTAATGGGGTATACTTTCCACATGCCAATGGTTATCTTGAGTGGTTCTAATGATTACTTGCAATTGCTGAGGTACCAGTAAATTAATTTCTTCATTTTCACAAGTACCTTCCTTCACCTACACGTTATGCAGTTTTTAGACAGCAATCTCGCTATGTTGCTATCTAAAACTTGCACATCACACAATGCACACCAAATAGGTTTGCAGCATGCAATTGGTGGTTCATGGCCTCCACCTTGAGAGTTAGCCACTATTGTTAAGCTTAGATAACCACATGTGAAAAATGGCATCGCTCACTGCTTTTCACTAGAATGTGTATGCTTCACTCATAGCTGGTGTTCTGGGAGGTTTTTGGTGTATAGCAGTGGTCATGAAGGAAGGATGAAATATGGTGATTGCAGCGGCTCAGGGGCTCTAGCACGATCAAAAATTGGGGGAGGGGCATCAAACTTTTTGGGTCAGTTCGTTCCATGTAATGTCCATGGGCATGATGAACTGAGATGTGAAGAAAATGTCCCATATAACTACGATTGATTACAATAAACGTTATGGTGATGATGATGTTCCCGTCCCGTCCCGATGATAGCCCCCGTCGCCCCTGTGGCCAAGCCCCTGCAGCAGATGCACCTGGAGGTCGAAGTACACCAAATAACTGATCTCCTGTACTGGTGGCTCCATTGCCACCTGACATACATGGGTAGGTCCACCTGCCTAGCTGCCTAGATGAAACTATTTTGGTATTGGTCTATTTCTGTGCTCCGGTATATAAAACCGTGAAAAGTGTTTGGAAGGTGATGTGCAACGGGAAGTTTTACTGTGTCACAAGAGTGCACCAATCAGAAGTTAGCTGTGTGCTCTACCATGCTGTTTGGAAGGTGATGTGGAACGGGCAGTTTTACTGTGTCACAAGAGTGCACCAATCAGGAGTTAGCTGTGTGCTCCACCATGCTGTTTACTTAAATTAACATAGCTGCTTTTTACTTAGCTATTAACTTAACTGGTGCAACGATGCTTCTGGGCATTGCATCTCAATCTGCTTTCCATATGTGCTCAATGCTTGAGTATCAGCAGTTTCTGGGCTCATTATTATGGGGGAGGGGGGGGGGGGGAATTCGGGTACGCTTTTGGCACGTGAAGGTACTGACCTGACCGAATCTCTTGCAATAATACAGGTAGCAGCTTTGATTCCATGGACTTGGGATGAGATTTTGGGGGAGCTATCGGGCCAAAGTAGGCACAAGTGATAGGCAATGTGTGATGAGGTTGCATAAGACTGAAGGGGCTTAGGTGGGAGTCGGGGCCTCCTCAAACATAGCAGCTATGGAAGCTATTACGCCTCAGTCGTGGTTGTAACCCTCCCCAGTCAGTTGAAATTTCCCATTGTATTAGCATTACTGCAGGGTGGGGTGGCCTCGGATGGTGATCCTGCATTCGTCACTCATAAAATACGCGATTAAGCAATTCAACTCTGACCCGATCTAGGAGGTCAATAGCACAAGCAAGTGTACAACTTGGATATAAATCGCAAGCTCTCACCACATGCAGCCTGCTGTCTTTTTTTGTCCCGTATCGCTGAAACTCCGTTTGGAAATGCCAGGCGTTGCAACAACCCCTTGTACTGGGAAATGTGGCACCATGCGTGGGCAAGCGTTATAACTTTGGAATGGCGGCAACTACATCCGAAACATAGCTCATTGGCCGTTTTGCGCATTATCAGCATCAATCATTTTGCTATGACCGAGTAAGTATGCATCCCGATGGCTCATTTGTGAAAGGGCATGGGACTGGATCCGAGCGAAATAAGTGCTATATTGTGCATCATATCATCAGACCAGGACTGGAAGCACCCCCATATTGTAGTCCGCGACTTTGATTCTCCATTGTGATCTCAGCTATTGATACACTCAAGCCCCAATGGCCCTATGGTATGACTGCTGCAGGCTCTCTCTCTCGCTGATGCAATCTTGATCATTTGTGGGAAATACCATTTCGATGACTGCACACAGTGTATTCTTCAGTTCCCACCCTGGCCCACTGCCTCTTGTCATGCGTATATTTTGGTGAGACTCAGATAATCTAGGTTGGTATTTCAGTATCGGAGCATCTTTTTTCTGCCAGTGACCGGTTTTAACTAGTTTCAACCGATTTTAGCTGCCATAAACGACTAAACAAATAAGTAGTAAACTATGGACAGACACGGCGAAACGCGTCAAACCGTGATGCTATTGTATCCATCACCTATCATCACCGGTCCAGGCTAGACTACGAGTGTTATGAGTGTACGATGGTGTTGTGCGAAGTGCATTATGGGCACAGTGCACCATGTCGCACTGCAAATTATCACTTCAGAACCTCACCGATTGCTAGCCTGATTGCAGCAACCAATAGACCGTCGCCTGCACTGGGACGAGAAATGCTGTGTTTGCGATACGCTCGTAGGCTTCATCAGTTTCCCACGCACCCACCCGCCTGACGAAGCAGTCTTCTCCCGCCGCGTTTTGACACTTTTTCCAACGGACGTGGTCAGAGAACATTTCCGTTCCGTATTAAGATACAGGCCATTTTTTAAAGAGTGTATGAGTGCACCGAGTGATGCAAGCGCGGAAGCTACTGATCCTACCCTTGAAGCAGTACGAGTGTGTCGAGTGATACGAGCGCGGAAGCTACTGGTCTCACCCTGGAGGTGATATGAGTGCGCCGAGTGATACGAGCGTGGAAGCTACTGGTCTCACCCTGGAGGTGATATGAGTGCGCCGAGTGATACGAGCGTGGAAGCTACTGGTCTCACCCTGGAGGTGATATGAGTGCGTCGAGTGATACGAGCGTGGAAGCTACTGGTCTCACCCTGGAGGTGATATGAGTGCGCCGAGTGATACGAGCGTGGAAGCTACTGGTCTCACCCTGGAGGTGATATGAGTGCGCCGAGTGATACGAGCGTGGAAGCTACTGGTCTCACCCTGGAGGTGATATGAGTGCGCCGAGTGATACGAGCGTGGAAGCTACTGGTCTCACCCTGGAGGTGATATGAGTGCGCCGAGTGATACGAGCGTGGAAGCTACTGGTCTCACCCTGGAGGTGATATGAGTGATACGAGCGTGGAAGCTACTGGTCTCACCCTGGAGGTGATATGAGTGCGCCGAGTGATACGAGCGTGGAAGCTACTGGTCTCACCCTGGAGGTGATATGAGTGCGCCGAGTGATACGAGCGTGGAAGCTACTGGTCTCACCCTGGAGGTAATATGAGTGCGCCGAGTGATACGAGCGTGGAAGCTACTGGTCTCACCCTGGAGGTGATATGAGTGCGCCGAGTGATACGAGCGTGGAAGCTACTGGTCTCACCCTGGAGGTGATATGAGTGCGCCGAGTGATACGAGCGTGGAAGCTACTGGTCTCACCCTGGAGGTGATATGAGTGCGCCGAGTGATGTGAGTGCGGGAGCTGCTGATCCCACCCTGGATATAGTACGAGTCACACTTTCGGCAGTGGCGTCAATCGGAGGTCTGCCATCGAATTCATTCCGCGATGAAAACGGCGACTTGTGCCGGGTGTAAGCCAGCCGCGACAACGCTGTTTTCTGCTGCAATACAGCGGCTGAATTGCACGAGCTGTCACAGTATATTAGCCACGAATCGGCCATCGCGTGCACTACAAATCACACTTGAAAAGATTGACTGACGCCTTGTACATTCCAGCACATTCATAAGTTAAGTCATATGCATGCCACTGCTGAATTACATGGCAGCCGTTCGTTCACAGGTGATTCACTCGGATAGCAAGCGTGCTTACAATCTTCACACGTGCGGACCACTCTGTTCCACAATATTCCTTCACAATAACTACCTTTGGATTGTCTATCACATTGGCCACAGTTTGCAATACCGACACAAACAATGCGACGCATGTGGACATCACATTGCTAGCATTACACAATAATCAACTAGGTCGTACTCTGTTGTTATCTTCCGGTGATTTATACATGTCATTTGCGGTGAGATCGATGGCACGCTGCTGCGGCAGAAGCGCCTGTGGCTGCTCACGAGCTATGCGAGCTGGCTGACTTGAGACAGCTGTGAAATATATGAAGACAGCTGACAAATCTATGCGAGCTGGCTAACTTAAGACGGCTGCCAACTCTATGGGAGCTGGCTGATTTGAGATAGCTGCCAAACCTATGCGAGCTGGCTGACATGAGAGAGCTACCAAATATATGCTCTGCTAGCCGCCATCATGTGGCCGGCATTGACTCTGTGAATTACATCAAAAATGGCGACTCCTTATCTGGGGTGAAGCAAACAAATGTGGATTGAGACGGATCGTCATCGGCACGCCCGTCTTCAACACTAGCGCATATTTTGTGTGTGGTGGAGACCATTGTCGCGGCCACGGACTTGCGTGCTGTGGGACATGATGGTTTTTGGGTCGATTATTTCCATGCAGTGCCCATAGGCGTCATGTTAAGCTTTACGACATTTGAGGAGTGGATCACGTCCGCCCTTCTCCGCCCCCTGTTGGCGCCGCATATGGTGGCGGCGCCAAACGTTCAATTTCCTGTTGAGAAGACTGGGTGCGCGGCTCGCGCTCGGGTGTCGGGCAGCCAGTGCTGACGACTGGCCGACCGACCGTGCCACGTCGGCCCAGCAGACCGTCGTCCCGACACCTAGGCCGACTTGGTCATCTTCTGGATCCAGTCCATGTACTGGGCGACGTCTGTGTAGACGCCGGGCAGGCTGGGCCGGCCGCAGCCGATGCCGGCCGACACGACGCCCACCAGCGTGACGCGGCCCTGCTCGGTGAGCAGCAGCGGGCCGCCGCTGTCGCCCTCGCAGCCGTCCTTGCCGCCCTCCCGGTAGCCGGCGCACAGCTGGCCGACGCGCAGCTTGTGCCGCTTGCCGGCGTCGGCGAACCACGCGCTGCACTCTGCCGGTCCAATGACGGGCACGCTCACGGCGTGCACGGTGTCGGCGCGTTGGCCGCCGTTGGCCGCCTCGTCCAGCCAGCCCCAGCCGGCGACGGTGGCCGTGCGGCCGACCGGCGACACGGCCGGCTCCGGCGCCGGCTCTGCCCCCGGCGCCGGAGTCGCCCCCGGAGCCGGAGCCGGCGGTGGCAGACAGGCGGGCTGGACGCGCGCGCCCCAGTCGGCGGCGGCCGCCAGCCGCAGCACGGCCAGGTCGTGGCGGAACTTGCCGGCCGTGTAGCCGGGGTGCAGCGCCACGGCGCGCACTGGCAGCCGCCGCTGGCCGTCGTCGGCGCTGCTCAGGTCGTGCTCGCCCACCACCACGCTGAAGTCGGCCGCCGGCCGCGCCTTGAGGCAGTGCGCCGCCGTGACGACGAACCAGCGCGTGACCAGTGTGCCGCCGCACCAGTGCTGGTCGCGCCGCTGCACCGACACCAGCCACGGGAACTGGCCGCGGCGGGCCTCGGCGCCGCCCACGATGCGCGTGCCGACGGTCGGCTTGCCGCACGGCACTTCGGCCAGGTTGAGCGCGGCGGCGGCGGCGGCGCTCAGCGCCACCAGGTACATCGCCAGCCGGTTTGCCATCGTGTGAGCGGGCGTGTGTGTGTGTGTGGTGCGGTGACCGGGCGCAGGACTGGCACACGGCACTGATGCCGCTGACCCGGCCGCCGGCGCCTTTATACACGGCGCTGCCGGCGGCTGGTTGAAGGTCGCCGCCGACGGCTCCCCGCGGCGCGCGGTTCCGCTTCCGCGCCGTTTCCCGAATGGTGGTCAGCGGCGGCCGCCGACGCTTCTTTATGTGCTCGGCGTGCCGACCACCGTGCACGGACATGCCACCACCGCTGGGCTGCAGTCGGTCCTGGTGTTCCTGGGACGTGGGGCACGAGGGAAATCTCTCGTCCTGTCATGTGATTTTCGACGGCAAGATATTGCTAATTATCCGACCGTTGTGTGAGGAACATTACATTGTCCAACTTGGTCATGAGTACAATACAGTGCGTTGTCTACCCGATCTCAGGTGACACAGCCCGACCCGACCCGACCCGACCCGACCCGACCCGACCCGACCCGACCCGACCCGACCCGACCCAACCCAACCCAACCAAACCCAACCCAACCCAACCCAACCCAACCCGACCCGACCCAACCCATCCCATCCCAAGCGATCAGACCCGACCAGACCCGACCCGACCCGACCCGACCCGACCCGACCCGACCCGACCCGACCCGACCCGACCCGACCCGACCCGACCCGACCCGACCCGACCGGACCCGACCATCACACCGTATAAAGTTTGATAACTTTGTTGTTGGTAAGGTTTGTTTTTTGTTTTTGTTTTGTTTGTTTTTGTTTGTTTTTTGTTGGTTAGGGGCGGATCCAGGAATTGACATGGGGGCACATGTCCGGAGGGGTGTCTGCTCCGAGGGACGCCTCTGGCTTAAACACTATAGGGGTAAGGGGTGGGACTTGCACTCGAGCCTTCCGGAGGGGCGTCTTGCTCTCAGAGAGGCGCCTTTGGCTACAAAATTCGAGGGTGTTGCACTCGGCCCTTCCTGGCCTTTCCTTCCAGGGAAAGACGCCCATTTTTTTCGGAGGGCGCCTTTACCTAACAAATTGGGGGGGCACCAGAGCCTTCCCAGAGGGGCGCCTTTTCCAGACCGGAGGAGCGTCCCATGGGGGGAGGAGTACATGCCCCCAGTGCCCCCTTGTATATGCCCCTGTAAGAATCCGCTTGTTTTGCTCAAAGCTAACCGTACTGTCCATTTTTCTTTTGCCAACTTTTATCTAAATTTTGTTCTGAACTACTCATAATTGTCACAAACCGGTATTCCTAAACACCATCCTTGACTACGCGCTTCACATAACATTTATCACATACCAGTTGTTTTACAGTTTGTTTTACAGCCTGGAACGATTAAGCGGATTATCGTCTCTTCTTTAAATCACCTTAAGCTGACCGATATGGCAAGCCATCCGTCCCCCAGGGAAATTACCAGTATGGGAAACTATCCGCCCCGAGGTCAATTACCAGTATGGGAAGCCATCCGCCCTCGAGGATATTTACCAGTTTGGGAAGACATTCGTCCCCCAGGGCAATTACCAGTATCGGAAACCATCCGTCCGGGGGAAATTGCCAGCATGGGAAGCCATCCGTCACCCAGGGAAATTACCAGTATGGGAAGCCATCCGTCCCCCAGGGCAATTACCAGTATGGGAAATCATCGTCCCCCAGGGAAATTACCAATATGAGAGGCCATCCGTCCCCCAGGGCAACTATATAAAATGTCTGATTGGTACCCCGAGGTCTCGTGTGAAATCCCAGGAAGGAATGGCGCCCGATGGGCAATTTGGTAAATGCACCACATCCGAAATCTCTTTAGCTTTGCATGCATTCTTGGAGGCGCATGGCTGTTTAAGTACTCGTATGACTGATGTACAGTGATGTTGGACAGCAACTGCGCTCTTAACACGTGACATCGCTCGTAAAGCACCCCTACATGCGCCTTATGCTGGTACAATGCGATGACACTTCATGTTCCAGAGCTATTGAAGGCTCACCCTTACCTATACAGTATATGTTGTGCGAAATATTTCTCATCAGCTGTACCAGGTGGGGGTGTGCTAACTTGACACCATTGTGTTTCGTGGTCGCCAAGCTCTCCCTCCCACCTCCCGTCATCTCTCTCTCTCTCTCTCTCTCTCTCTCTCTCTCCTCCCACCTCCCGTCCTCTATATCTCTCTATTCTCTTTATATATATATATATATATATATATATATATATATATATATATATATATATATATATATATATATATATATATATATATATATATATATATATATATATATATATATATATATATATATATATCTCTCTCTCTCTCTCTCTCTCTCTCTCTCTCTCTCTCTCTCTCTCTCTCTCTCTCTCTCTCTCTCTCTCTCTCTCTCTCTCTCAGAAATATGTTGCTTTTATTTTGTCAGTATCACATAGGGGTCATCAATTCAGGTTAGACAAGTTCAGGTGTAGGACAGTTAACAACAGGTCTTCAGTCAAAGGGTTGTTAATCAGTGGAATGGGCTGCCTGCTGATGTTGTGGGGAGTTCCTCATTGAATGTATTTAAAAGTAGGGTGGACACATTTTTTTAGACAGGAAAATCTTGTTTTTGAGTTCTAATTTGTGATGGATGGGGTGAGATTTATGTTAAGTAAGTGTGCACGGCACAGACCCCTTTAAGCAGGCATGGATGCAGTTGGAAAATTATTGATAAGGCATTCAATCCACATGTCTTAAGAGAGATCAGGGGAATAGGGCTGGATAGCTAGGGTAGATAGGCATTGATAGGTGTGTGGGATATTGGAGGACTGGTTTCCTCAGGATGTGGGATGGTTGGGGTGGGTCTTTTTACCAGGCTTATGGTATCTTCCATTTACAGACTTAACTGGATGGGCCTTTGGGTATCTTATTAAGTCTAAATGCTTTATAACTTTATATAGGGTGTACCTAGCAATGGATTCAGCACCTTCCTTCGGGATGTGATACTGATGAGATTGTCTATGGTAGCACAATGGGTATGATGGGAGGAGTTTGTAATTGTTGAGTGTGTTATGCAATAGCAAGTGAATGGTGCTAGCTAGGCTGGGATATATAGCTCCCTAGGAACTTGAGATAAGGGATTGATTTGGGTGAGAGTATGTACATTTCTAGTACCTTTTCTAGATAGGCTTAACCCAGATGGGCCCCTGTGGCTCTTATTAAGCCTTAACACTTTATGACTTTATGACTTAATGCACACAAAGTGCGTGCGATACCTTTTTGCTCGGCAGCACCAAGTTGACCATCTCCAACAGCAGCTTTGGTGGTGATGGTCGTTCAACGTGATTAGTTCCACCTGTCACACACCGAGGTGTGGCTGGTCCGTTGAGTAACATTGTGTTACCATGGTTATTGTTAGTTATCGTAGAAACGTTAGAGTACATATATAAATGCAAGGGAAAAAGCTACATAGCAGTGTAGCTCAGTGTTCCAGAGGCTGAAGAAACACACCACCAATTCGGTATTTCCAGGTTGTCGGCAGGCGTTCCTTGTAGGCCGAACCGCCCCGTCATCCAGCGCTCCGTCCCCCCCCCCCCGTCCCCGCTTCCGCCTGGCACGGCCGACTCACAGTGGAATGCGGAATGAGGATGTTATTGTTGGAACGCCGGCGCTGTGGCTACTTCCGAAATGACGGTCTCATCAGCTGGGCGGTCTGTCGCCGACAGTAACGGTTTGATGGCTCATCGTGTACCCTTCCAGAATGCCAGAAGTCATTCTGCCGTACTTGACGAGCTGTGTTCGTCCGCAGCACGACCGGCGTCCTCGTGTCTCTTCCGAGTGGCCTGCCTCGGCTGTGCATGCAAGCGTTCTCTGTGTACAATTTCCCCTGAATGGACGAGCCATTTGGCAGTGTGTGGGCAGCTGCTGACACGCTGCCGTGCGAAGTGTTCGCGACATTCGTCGGTACGCCGTGTGGAGCACTGCCCGCACTGTGCATTGGGCTGTACTTGGTGCGGACGGGGAGGGGGAGGGGGAGGAGCGCCGGGTCGGCGTGTTCCACCGGGCTTCCGGGCGGCGGCAAGGTTCACTGACTCGTGCCTAGTTCCGGTGTGTTGGGCGCAATTTAGCCAAGGCAACTGACTCGCACAAAGATCCCAGCTATACACACAGTTCCGGTGTGTTGGGCGCAATTTAGCCAAGGCAACTGACTCGCACAAAGATCCCAGCTATACACACAGTTCCGGTGTGTGTGAGAGAGGGTGAGAGTGAGTGCACGCGTGCGAGTACTCGTGTACGTGTGGTGACAGGACGCGAATGTGACCGAGGCCTGGTGTCGATGCTGAGGTGAAGGTGCATGCGCTATGTGCCGTGCAATCAGCTTCGCAGATAAGTGGTTATAGCAGGTGGGGACTACCCGCACGAGCTGTTCTGCACAATAGTTCCGGACACGTACAGCATGAGCTGTGCTAGCTCAATGTAGCTTTACTGATCCTCCGTCCTTCATAACATACAATTTACCTCTGACGCAGCTGAAAGTCCAAGAAAATTACGTATTAGACATACGACTACTATTAGGAACTACTAGTACTAGGAAAGAAAGGCGTACAGGGGTTCTGCTGAGGCGTATCTACCGAGACATCCACGATACGCGTGGATGGTTGCGAATTCATGACTCGGTCACCGCTACTGCCCGAGAGTTTAACCACTGGTCTACACATTCACATATTCCGAGACGCGTCGATGGTTACGAACCTATAACTTGATCACCGACACTGCTCACATTTGGTGTCTGCACCACATGTATTGAAGCACAGCAACACAGGAACTACTACCTGGTGCCTAGAAGTCTACACGGTACCCATGAACGCAGCCAGGATTTTCTTAGGGCGGGGGGGGGCGACCCAAAAATGTGATTAGCTCAAGTCGCTTTCCGCGCGCTTTCCTCGCGCTTCCCGCGCCGACAATGTTTCGTCTGGCGTAATGAAATCCCAAAATGTCTTGTTGATTTAGTCTTTTAAGGGGCGGGCTGTCCCCCTCCCTTGGCTGCGCCTCTGCGTGTAAAGTCCACGTTCAGATCACGGATACCCCTGTTTTGGCACAACACCAATCACCAAACGCCAGCGACCCTCCCTTTGCATTGGAAGCATCACGACTGCGTGACGTCAGACGTGCGCCGGCAACACGTGTGCCGTTTCTACGCGTGACGCCCAATGCGTATGCAATGTGTATGCATTACGCGCCCCGTGTGGCGAACGTGACGGCTGTGACCGGAAGTGAAGGCCGCACACGCGGTCCGCCATGGCCTCAGGGTCACGCTGCCGGGTTCTATGTCCTGTACCGGTGGGCCAGACACTACCGGGGTGTATGTCCTATTCTGTGTGCGAGGTACTTCCGGGGTGCTTGTCCTGTGCTCTATGCAAGGTACTGCCGGGGTGTATGTCCTGTACTCTGCGTGGTGCTACCGGTATGTCCTGTATCCTGGGGTAGGATGCTTTTTTAGGGGGCCCTTAGCCTTAGTATCCGATACGGCTGTGGCTCTAGCTGGCTGTTTGCCCCATGCGCGGACCGCATCTCATGTAAGCCAGCAGTTTCTTTATCGATGGCAGCTCGTCTCTGACCCCCCTCGGACGATGACTCTTCTGTGTGTGAGCCGGGGCAGATCTCGGAGCCCGATTAGCGGCCGAGCAAACGCAGTCGGTGAACTGCAGCCAAACACGTGCTCAGCTCGACCAGCTCAGCTGGAGCGGTTTAGCTCGAGTTGTTATCTGGGTCGATGGGTCGCGCTCGCTCCGCCAACCCTTTTTCGGCCGGAAATACGCCGCCGGTTATTCACGCTCGCAACGCTTCGAAGAGGCTCGCCGTCGGACGAGGTCGTCTCTGTTGGCTCGTCACGCTGACCTTGGGCACGTTCGACATAGCCGGCAGCCGTTGTCGGGGCACCCCGTGCAGCTGTGCGGCCCGCCGAGCACGCTAACGCCCCTGTGACGTCATACGCCGGCGTCGACCGCGACTATCGCACCGATTCCTGCGCCGGCACGGCAACGTAGCATTTCAAGAAAAGTTGGCCCACGCCTGCATTTACCGTACCGTCATTCTGACGCCAGGTGCCGGTCATGTGCTGGTCAGATGTCGGTCAGATGCTGGTCAGGGGTCGGTCATATGTTGGTCAGGTGCTTGTCAGATGCTGGTCAGGTATTCGCCAGATGTCGGTCAGATGGTCAAATGCCGATCAGATGCTGGTCAGATGCCGGTCATATGCTGGCCAGATATCGGTCAGATGTCGGGTCAGATGCTGGTCAGATGCAGTTCAAATGCCGGTCGATGATGTACCGACTAAAGGCGGCAAATGTAAACACCGAAAGCCCGGTCTGAAAGACCTTCAAGACCGGCTGGCCGGATTCTTTGACCGGTCCTTGTGATATATACCGGGCTTGTGGTCTGTCTCGTAGGCTTATATCGTCGATATCAGTATGTATATCCTATGTAACAACAGAAGAAAAAATATTAGCATGCATGTCAATCAGAATTATGGCCATCATCATGTCGTATATATATACCGCAATTCAACATCACATTCAATTGTTTTATGTTCCAAATACATATAGATTGGTCTAATTATTGTCCAGTGATTGCCCAAATTCTTATCGGCTTTTTAACATCAGCTTACCTTTTTTGAGAACACTTGCTTATCTTTAAGTATATGCGAAATATGTCCTACCTTCAAATTTTGTAAAAATAACGGCACCAATGGACATTCAACCAACATAAAAATTTGCATAATTAAAATGCTGACTTGATTTCGCCATGCTTAGGCGCCTATCTACCAAACTAGATTACACAGAACAAATTTCATCGGTATCAAGGTCTCACCTCTGGTCGTTTGTCCACGTCCACCCCCCAAAATGTTTGCCACCACCCACAACCATAAATGTTCCCGCCACCCACAGACCATAAAGTTTCCCCACGTGCCACCCACAGAGTTCGCCCCGGTAGTCCACTGCATCCAGACACCCGAAATGGAAAACAAGCCTGAAGACATGTGGCAGAAATCGTACCTACCTGTTCGCCAGGTGCATGGATATTCCGGCATCAGAGCAAGACTGCTGGGATGTGCGTATTTCTGGTTGTGAAATGGTATAACTGGCTGTTTAGTGGACTGGTTCGAAAACCCCTGGCTGATATGATGACGGAAGGTGACTGTGCATGGCTGTTTTTCATCCCGTAGCCAATCAGCGAGAAAGTATATTTTAATGCTGTTTGGTTTCATTTCGGTAGGCATGGGATGGCTTTGTCTAAGTGATAGCGTGGCTACTCTACAGTGGCATTATGTCTGACCAACAGCCTATATCTGAACATACTGCCGGGCTTCTCCAGCACGAGAGGCCAGCATCGTTTCTCGAAGTGCACGAAACGTTGAAGGAAGCCGACAAGACAGACAATTATCGGTGGAAGTTATACAAAGGCAGTCTGGACCGCGGAAGACCGCAGCATTCGCACTTCACCGTTAGCTCTGCGATAAAACAATTGCATATCTGCATAAAGGTTTGCCCGCACGTGCCACCCACAGAGTTCGCCCCAGTAGTCCACTGCATCCAGACACCGAAATGGAAAACAAACCTGAGGACATGTGGCAGAAATCGTACCTACCTGTTTCTTTCCACTTCCCATCGTGAAGGGCTTCACCCGGTTTGACCTGATATCTTGTTCTGTTCCTTTTTGCGCAAGAGGGTAAAACTTGGCAAATTCGACATATTTTTTACCGCTCTGGGCTATTAAGAACATAAAATATCAGACAGCACTTTCACTTGCCTGATCAGTTCATGAAGTCATCATCATTGTCCTTGTCATCAGCATTGTCACCAATTCTCGTGATCAGCATTGTCACCAATTCTCGTCATCATCATTGTCACCAATTCTCGTCATCCTCAACTCATCGGACGTTGGGCGCTAAATGACCTCGTAGTCGGCGCGCCCTTAAGCCCAAATAACTAACTAACTCATCGAACGTAGATCAATCGGAATTTGTGGAACAACACAGAAAGCTACCTGGGCACTTCCACATCTACATCCCGTTTGTTTAAAATGCCCTAATCTGGCAGTATGGAAGGTATTGAAATGGGGAAATAGGAAGGGTTGCTTAAATAGACGACTTGAACATCAGTCATTGATGGAATTACGACAAAGCTTAGATGTCTGCAAAATTACTTTGCCTGCTCAAATAAAACTGGGAAATAGCTGGTGGGAAATACACATAATTGTATCGGGCCATCTCTCGCCTTAGATGAATCTGACAGCAAATTACCATGTCATCAGACATCCGTAAGAATTTGGTTCGATTGTATGTAACAACATAAGCTTCTGTCGTAGTTCTTGACGTGTTTCAAACTACGTGCCTTTAGAAGTTTAGAGTAGATCAGCTCAAGGCACTGCCTTTATTGGCAGTCTCAACCTCAAGTTGTGTAATAACACAGAAGTGCTACCTTATATGCATACAAAACATTCCGGCCTTTTAACCGGTCGTCACCGCATCTGGACCGAGCTCCAGCCGAGCCCGCACCGGGCTTCGGTCCCAAAATGTCTGCTATTTGCCAGCTCTGTCTGTGGCCTTTGACCTGTGTCGGCGGTGAATCTGCCCGGCGATTGTCCAGCGTGAGTCCTGACGTGTGCGGCTGATATCTTCGGACCACCAGCACTGCCCTCGGGTGGTCCACCCGGCTGAACTCTGAAAATAAACGCGCTGTGTGCACGGTCAAAGGCTGTGTGTCTGTTTTTGCTGGTGTAAGCACGCCAGATGAGTGCGGTCCATTGAACTTGTGCGTACTGTGCCTGCTGTGTTGTACGCCAATGAATTGTCCTCACGATTATTGGGTGAACAGTAACATTGAATCACGTGGGCTGCCCTACACGAACAGTGACCACCAAACATACATGGTCGTTGTTGACAGACTACACCTATTTGGCCAGAGTATGGCAGTGGGCTGTTGTTGACAGACTTCACCTGTCGTAGCCAGTGTATGACAGAGGGCCGTTGTTGACAGACTACACCTGCCGTGGCCAGAGTATGACAGTGGGCCGTTGTTGACAGACTACACCTGCCGTGGCCAGAGTATGACAGTGGGACGTTGTTGACAGACTACACCTGTTTGGCCGTGAGTCTACTATCCGGCCCGGTTGGCTGACTGTGGGGCCCGGACTGACCTCGTCAAACTTCGACCCGGACGTCTACAACGGCCACTTCGTCGGCGCCAACATGACCACCGGTGAGTCGACCGGTACGGTGGGCAGGGGACGTGGCGGGGGAACAAATCACCGGGCCTGGCCAAGCTCACTCGGCCGGCCCCAGGGTGTAGTCATGGAAGGAGCCGAGCGATCTGGTCTCCATCGCTGGATCAGATCTCCATCGCTACCTCTCCTTATTAAGTCGTACCCCAAAGCTTGGCCTTTTCCTTTTTGAAGTTACTGTGTGGCATTCTCAGAAACAGTATCCATATTTCTTTTTGAGACGTATGTTATGGAAGTTTTATCCGAGCTCCGTACCAGAATATTGAGCCGCTTAAGACGGCCGAAAATATAATATGTGCCGTAATGGTTAGGGGCAGTCTTGCTTGTACCCGAAGTATCTTCGATGGGGAAAATGTAAAGGTATCCTGGGCATCACAACGATTGGGGCCATCCGTACGTCCCACTCTTAACCAGGAAAGGGTGTCTTACAGGGGTGTAAATGGGATGTGAAGCAGAGTCGATTTTCTGGGTCACGACACGTACCACTCTTGTCACAATGCCGGCGCCCCGGAGCACGGGAGGTGACGATAGTAAAATTAAAAAGTATAAACGTTACATGGATCCCAGTAATGCAAGCAACGGCGTTTCGACATCTTAACCGTTGTTTTTTATTTGCAACAGACCCAATCATGGAAAGCGGTGAAAGGACCGCTTTCGCTTTTCACCCCTCCCCGTGTGCATGTGCCACGTGAGGAAAAATTGTTTGCGTTGCCGACTCGGTGCACTAATTGACGATACTCCGAACGATAAAATTACCGTTTCACGTGTTAAGCCTACGGGAGATTGCCGATTTGCGCGAGATATCACCTCGCGCCACCTTCACGTGCCTCGCGCGCAACACATTGGCCAAATCGCACCGGAATTATACCCAACGGACAGTCAACACCGGTGGTCTTCGTTTGGCGCCAAGCACGTCTCGGTACTGCTCACCCGTTCCGTTGTCAGCTTTGATGTGCATAACTCAAGATTTTCGATGGAAAATTTCCAACCCAATGTGAAGTCAATTGGAGTGTGGCGCGAATCATGAGCGTGTAACACGCTCTCGCGACACGCCCCGCGACAACGAATCTCGATTGCGCATGTGGTCCGTTCGTTGTCTGGGCGGTGTGAACATGTGAAGCCTCCACGACCAGCAGCTTTACTCACACACGGTCACCGTCGATCCGTCAATTGGCTTAGGCCTACTCATGCATTGCCAATTGGAAAAGTTGTCGCGCGTCGTTGGTATGCCCTTGGTTAATCGAGTCTCACATCAATGGACCGACTGTTAACCCTTCGCCAAATTTCACTACCCTACTCGCAACCGTTGCCGATATATATAGATGCAAAAGTGCACGACACCGGTGACGGTGACGGCGGCGGCGGCAGCGGCGACGGCGCGAACGGACTTCGTTCAGTGTATTTTTAGTATATTGAATTGGTATTTTTTACTATTATTAGTATTTGTATTGTTAATATCAGTATTGGTATTTGTAATATTAGCATGAGTAATGTTTCTAATATTAGTATTGTTGGTATTATTAGTATTCCTTGTAATATTGGTACCATTTGTAGTATTAGTATTAACATTTAGTATTATTATTATTCTTATGGAACAATGAAGATTTTCTTTCGTGCTTATTCAGTGGATCTGTATAATGCCGTTGCAAGCCTCTGAAAAGCGTTATGGTCGTACTGCCGCAGTTTATTTTTCCTGCTAGTACAAGGAAGACTCGCTCCCCTACTGCACGTGTCATGCAGTGGCTGTGGACCGGCGCACATAACCGTGAGCGTGCCTGGTTTCAGGCTGCACAGAGCGGATTGAAGCGCTCAGGCCCAAGTCGCCGCCACCAAAGAGTCGCGGAGGCTACAGTCGCGGACGCGGCAGGGGCGGCCGCTGAACTGAACCGCGTGGTGGCGCTACTTGGTTCCGAATTTGTATAGACGGCGCCACTGGTTACACTCGCGGTTGCCCGTCTCAACGCGCTGCTAAACTTTGACCGGTGTTTTACGTGAAGGGTCGTGAAAACCGCCTGCGCCTGGTATCGACTTTGACCGGGTGTAGGATCCTGGCTGGCCAAACTCGGTGGCCGAGTGGAAAATCTATGGCGTAGTGGCGCGCCATGATGGAAAATTGGAAAAACGTGTTCGCCCTACTTCTAATTCTGTGACGGCGCCTGGTTGTCACAGGTGTGTCTGGTCGTAGGTGCTGAATCCTATAACATGCTGCTCCTATGACAGTGATCCAGATTTGGATGCCGAAGGCTGGAAAGCCTTGTCACGGAGAATCGTGGTCTCCGCTGATGACGTCACGTCTCGTCAGCTATCGCTGCCTGGATATTCGTGCAGGCGAAATGTGATTTCCCTGTCGTGGTCGCGCCCAGCCGACTTCCATTGCATAATTTGACCATTGTTCGTGGCTGCGGGCCGAGTTCGACATCAGTGTCCGTCGCCCGTCGCCTGCCTGCCGTCCCTTTCAATGTCGGCTTCCTGTGTTGAGACCGATCACTTTCACTTTATATATTTTGTCGTGCGCTGAGCAGGCTCCCGGTTCCGAGGAATGCCACAGAGAGGGCCTGCTAGTGTTGTGTGGTTGTGATTGCCGTGTTCATTTGATGGATGTATTTTAAATGTGACTGTTCTCTGCTGCTCTGTCTTCACGGCCGGCCGTCGGCGCCTGCCCAACGACACGAGACTTGCTGTCTTATGGCTGTTCTTTTGCGACGATATTCTGTATGAATGAAGACCGATGTGATTGGGGCAACCCCAACCTGACTCAGCTGACCGCAGCCGTCCTCAGCTGACAGCAGCTAACGGAAACTGCTCCCAGCTGACAGCAGTTTCCCCAGTCCAACTTCTGTCGGGCCAATACTAGCCCGAACGGTCCGCCGGGCCGTGTGTGGCCGTGCTGTCGGCGACACCCCACGGTCCGCCGCGCGGTGTGTGGCCGACACCCCACGGTCCGCCGGACGGTGTGTGGCCGTGCTGTCGGCGACACCCCACGGTCCGCCGCGCGGTGTGTGGCCGACACCCCACGGTCCGCCGGGCGGTGTGTGGCCGTGCTGTCGGCGACACCCCACGGTCCGCCGCGCGGTGTGTGGCCGACACCCCACGGTCCGCCGGGCGGTGTGTGGCCGTGCTGTCGGCGACACCCCACGGTCCGCCGGGCGGTGTGTGGCCGACACCCCACGGTCCGCCGGGCGGTGTGTGGCCGTGCTGTCGGCGACACCCCACGGTCCGCCGCGCGGTGTGTGGCCGTGCTGTCGGCCACACTCCACGGTCCGCCTGGCGGTGTGTGGCCGACACCCCACGGTCCGCCGGGCGGTGTGTGGCCACACCCCTCGGTCCGCCGGCTGGTGTGTGGCCGACACCCCACGGTCCGCCGGGCGGTGTGTGGCCGACACCCCACGGTCCGCCGCGCGGGTGTGGCCGACACCCCACGGTCCGCCGGGCGGTGTGTGGCCACACCCCTCGGTCCGCCGGCTGGTGTGTGGCCGACACCCCACGGTCCGCCGCGCGGTGTGTGGCCGACACCCCACGGTCCGCCGGGCGGTGTGTGGCCGTGCTGTCGGCGACACCCCACGGTCCGCCGCGCGGTGTGTGGCCGACACCCCACGGTCCGCCGGGCGGCGTGTGGCCGTGCTGTCGGCGACACCCCACGGTCCGCCGCGCGGTGTGTGGCCGACACCCCACGGTCCGCCGCGCGGTGTGGCCGACACCCCACGGTCCGCCGCGCGGTGTGGCCGTGCTGTCGGCGACACCCCACGGTCCGCCGCGCGGTGTGTGGCCGTGAACTGTGTTCGGGGCGGCGGCAGCGGAGTGTGTGCGCGCCAGATGTGGCCAGATGTGGCCAGATGCCTGCCCGCCGTCAGACCGTGACAGCGGTGCCGAGCTGAATAAACACGAGTCGCGCCGTTGCGCCGCTCTCTGCCGTCGGCCGTCACCGGCAGCTGACGCGACACGGCGGCCGTGCGGGCGGGGGGCGGGGAGGGGCACGGTCGCTTCTGCCGCCGCCTGACGCACTCCAGACGCCCTGCGGCCATCTTGTCGGCCGGGTCGCGCGACTGGAGCTGGTCGGCCCGACTGGTGTGCCACATTGGGCTGTTTATCGTGTCGGACGGCCAATCTCGTCACCCTGACGATTGGAAGCGAGGAATTCCAACTATGCGCTCCCCGCGCGTGCCGCTCGTCGCTTGTTTGTTGGGTCTACTGTGGCGCTCCTGCGGCAGATGTGCTGGAATCTCGTGCGGCACGTGGTCGGTGCGCGCTTCCGATTGCAGCCACTGGCAGCTGTATAGCTGCCATATAGCTGACATATAGCACACCGAAAGCCCGAACAAGCCAAAGCCAAGACATTGCGGTTGGCATTGCTCTTGATAGCCCTAACGTTCAAGCGCGTGTTGTCGCGGTTCTTATCCGAGGGGCCCGTCCAGCCACCCCACACGGTTCCGTTCCCATCTGAGGAGCCCGTCCAGCCACCACACACAGTTCCGTTCCCATCCGAGGAGCCCGTCCAGCCACCACACACAGTTCCGTTCCCATCCGAGGAGCCCGTCCAGCTACCCCACACACTTCGGTTCTTATCCGAGGGGTCCAGGCATTCCAAACAGTTCCGTTCCCATCCGAGGAGCCCGTCCAGCCAGCCCACACGGTTCCGTTCCCATCCGAGGAGCCCGTCCAGCCACCCCTCACAGTTCCGTTCCCATCCGAGGAGCCCGTCCAGCCAGCCCACACGGTTCCGTTCCCATCCGAGGAGCCCGTCCAGCCATCACACAGTTCCGTTCCCATCCGAGGAGCCCGTCCAGCCACCCCACACAGTTCCGTTCCCATCCGAGGAGCCCGTCCAGCCACCCCACACGGTTCCGTTCCCATCCCAGGAGCCCGTCCAGCCACCACACACAGTTCCGTTCCCATCCGAGGAACCCGTCCAGCCACCCCACACACTTCGGTTCCTATCCGAGGGGTCCAGGCATCCCACACAGCTACGTTCCCATCCCGGGGGGGGGGGGGGGGGCAGGCACCCCGTACAGTTCCACCTCTAATGGGGAGAGCCGCCGAACCAAAACCAGTCTATTCTTTGTCACGAAACGAATCCAGCTTCCTTCGATAACTGAATGTCAACCAATGCTTCCCGACTGCAGGTCAGATGTTCCGTTTTCCGAAACGCAGAGTACCGGCAATCTGAGTGTGGGCCTGCACCGCATCTATCTGAGATAGAGCAGTGAACCAGACAGTAGAGCATAGTTTCGGTTTGTCCGCTTGTATCGACATGTGGCTTGACCTCTTGAAGTGTACAGTGAACCGGCTGACTGAGGTCAAATGCCGTGGTCACACCAAACATAATGAATGCATATTCAACACCTTCAAATGCCTGCGTATGACGTCTTTTGAGTCCGCAAGGGTAACCGTGGATGTTGAACTCTAATTTAGGCCGTATTAATGTCAGAATGCATGTTTTTTATCAAGATCATCCGAGGTCAGTTGAGGTTAAGTGTCCTCGCCTGGTTTTATGGACACCGGTGGGGTGGTGAGCTAAGAATAGCTAACCAGTGGAATGATAATTGTGACATTCCCTCTGGATGGCATCCCCTCTTGGTGACGAGGGCTAAAATGTCTCCGTGTGTGGGTGGCAGTCGCTGCGCCACCAACTCTGAAGTCAGTCGAGCAGTAACAATTTGTGCTCCTAAATTTAAACCCTCAGGCACATGTTTCTAACTGACGAGTCTTCACCTTATGACACTTGTATCAGAAATAACGTCGAAACGGAAAATGATGGTCAGTTGAAAACTGCACTAGTCTCTCCAATTAAAGATGCATTTTTTTAGGGGGACATGGTGCATCGTTGACCTCTGACCTACTATTTGATTTCTTGTGTCAGATACTCCAAGCGCAGCCATGGCATGGAGAAAAAGCATGGTGAGGTCATTACGTATTTGTGTTTTGCTTAGCCCTGTACCTGCAAATTTTTTCCCAGCAGATCATGTCAGATCGCTGCTTATGCATATTCGCATTACCGAAACCTTCGCCCCACCGACGGGTATCATTACCGACACCTCCACCCCCAGCGACGGGTATCATTACCGACACCTCAACTCCAAACGGCAGGTATCGTTACCGACAGCTCAACTCCAAACGGCAGGTATCATTACCGACAACTCAACTCCCAACGGCGGGTGTCGTTACCAACACCTCAACTCCCAACGGCAGGTATCATTACCGACACCTCAACTCCCAACGGTGGGCATAATTGCCGGCACCTCAACTTCCAACGGCAGGTATCATTAATTACCGACACCTCAACTCCCAACGGTGGGTATCATTACCGACACCTCAACTCCCAACGGCAGGTATCATTACCGACATCTCAACTCCCAACCCAACACACACACGCACATACACATAACATGATGATTGATAGTGCATCGTTTATTTCGTTGTTTTGTTTGGCTGCGCTCCGTCTAGGGTGGTGCAAGCTCCTCGTTTCCTCGCTGTGGCGACCAAGGTCACCGGCTCGGGCAGACCGGGCCGACGGCGGTGCCTTGTGCGCTGCTGGAGCCTGCGTCGATAATTTGCAACGACGGCGACTGGGTGAGAGGTGGAGGTGGGTCGGAGCGCGGCACACCCCTACGCGCACATCAGTGCTCCACTTTATGTGACACATCTGAGTAGGGAAACCCTTCGTCTTAGATCGCTGTTGTGTCGACATTCTTCGCATACATGTGTTGCGCTTTTGTCTGTATGTCTCACTTCTTGTTCATTTACCACTCTGAATATTGACTCCTGAGCGATCGAAAGCATGCGTGTAGTCTGGCCTTTCCAATGAAAAAAGGAGGTTTGGGAGCGGAGCCCGCCATATTTATCAGGAAGAGATATGTTGAGTAGTTCAGTAGCCAATGAGATCCGGATTTGATCCCGTGTACGCCAGTGGATTGGATGGCCAAAGGAAACAATTTCTGGTGATCTGCCCCTGCCGTGAAAAGGAACGCTCCGCTCCTGCAGGACAAGAAGCGAAGTCATGGTCCATTTAGTCGTGTTTGTGTGAGCGAATGAGTACCGCATGTGTTTATTGCAGCTTACGGTCAAATATTTGTTGTTTGCATTGTACAGCTAATGCAGACATGTTCATTCTTGATCAACAGGCACACAGCCCAGATCGCTGAGCTTCAGACCCGAGTCAATTTTATAGAATATGACTACAGCTACTCAGTAAGAAACCTTGCTTCGCCCAGCGTATTTTTGTATATTAAGTCTGATAATATTGCGGTGATTGCAAAGAGCAAGTCTGCTGGTCGATGCAGGGGACTGGTCGATGCAGTTCAACGTTAAATATGTAGTGATTGGCGCTGCGGGCGGCCCTCTTGGACAGGCGGGCAGCTTCACCTGTGCCAGTTGTATTGCTGCACTCATGTGCTGTGGATTTGGAAGGCACTGCGCTCTGGCGTGGCTAATGTGAGACGTGCAATCTAGGTCAAACAGTCCCGTAAAGACCAGAAAGAAAAGCAAACCATTTAGCTTCCGACAACAACCAAGAAAAGATCAAATTAGGGAACATCATGGCGCATTAACACATCTCTAATGAAGGCAAGCTCTTAATGAGTTTGAGTACAAATACGATCGTACATATTCATCGACATAATTCCTTCATCAAATATTTGGTATCCATGACGAAACATGATGGTGTGCCGTGGCAAAAGATTAACATTAGTTTCCAGACGCCCCCGGTGTAGCCGTCGCCACTCCGTGAGCTTTGACAGCGGGATCTAGAACTGTGTGCCGAGGAAACTCGATCCGTACCATTGGAGGCATGCTTTTTCCATTAGCTATCTGAGTTTTTGGCCTGGAATCGGCTCTGCAAAAGACATGCGTGAAAATAACATGGAAGTGATTGCGTTCGCTATTCTTTTGAGGGATCATTGTCCTCACAATATTGATTTGCTCCCCCATATCCTCTGGATTCAACAATATGATTGTGTGGAGTAGCTCCCACTCCCCCTACGCAACCCTCGGCTTCGGAAATGTCATAGGTAATACGTGGAATGTACCACGAATTCGATTTCATGGATGCGGCAGTTGGACCGTGCCACGGAGAGGGCGTAGGATGGGAGGATGCTGAGATCAATTAATTCCCTATTATTTTGGCATCTATAGTTGAGCCTAAAGTCGTTGCATAGGAACAATTAACCAACATAAGCTGATATTTACGCTTAGTGTCCGTGATAAAGCCTATGTGCGAGGCCCTTGTACCATAAATTGTCGGCGGGAAAAGCTTGCCAAGCCCATGTTTTCTCTGGATTTCAGAAACAATCGGACTAACGCAGTAGCAGAGGTGCACCCAGGGCTTTCTTAAGGGAGAAGGGTGACCAGTGCACAATGTGATAACTCAAGGAAAAAACTGGCCAGAAATGCATTTCTCGACCATGTTTTTCTTGGTGCCATATTCGTGGCGCCATTGCATCAGCAAATGCTGGACGCACGCCAGGTCAGAGTTTTTATGACAATTTTCACAAAATTTGATATAGTAACAAGTCCATGAACATGGACAACATTACGTGTGAAAAAAAAACGATGCACATGTGCACAAATGTTGTTGAGAGTTTGACGACTGATAAAGGTAACATGCATTCTAAAAACCTGGACAAGTGAGACACGAAATGATAGCGGAGAACATTATCAGTGCGTTAAGCACTTCAAAAGGGCATAGACCGACCCACAATATGCTATTTTTTTTTTAAAATAAGTCATTACAATAGTCGTTAAATTTTTAGTACCTCCAAGTTCGAATAAGGTTTGAAAAAAAACGCACAACAGCGCACAACCAGAGACCAATCCCAATGAAATCAGCGATCCTTGGACTATATGTACCGCAAGTTTCAGCTGCACCTAGCTGCTCTAACACCGGTAGTGATCAATTGTATCCCGGCAGGTCGCGGTGCGGTGCGGTGGCCGGCACGGGGAAGCCCCGGCCTGCCGCCGCGATGCGCCGGCTGGCGGGGTGTTTTGACCTTATCCAGCGATCGCTGTGCCAAAAATCTCCCCAAACTGATGAGGCGACTGAGTCGAGATAGGTCACGTAGAGCGTTTCCCATGACAGGGGAGCTGTCCTTGCCTGTAAGGGTCGGGTCAGTGTGGTTGGATTTTGCGTACAGTGAAAATGGACGTGCGCGTCAGCAGAGAGGAATTAGTGGACTTGTTAACCAGTGCAAAAGCGTTTGGGCGTGGAAACTATTATGCTCATGTATTTACTTATAGTTTGCAGTTGGTAATGGAGAAAGTCCCTCAGGACTATCTCCCGAGTGAGTCGTCGATTGTGGACACGAAAAATGCGACCGACTTGATCGCCAAGAACTTAGGAAGGAAAGTCGGTTAAGTGTAAGCGAGCCCACTGGCGGATCCAGGGGGGGGGGGAGGCATTCCGGCCATGCCTCCCCCCCCCAAGCGCCTCAAATGGGGGGGGGGCATAGTGTCTTTTGCCCCCCCCCAAACCAACAAAAGTAAACTGAATTAAAATGCAGTAACCTTTGCTGAGGTTAAAAAAATAGCGTTCAGGGTGAAATAATCTCCAATTTTAAAGGTATTTTGTTATAATTGTTTGGAAGCACAATATGGTAGCATAGTAGATTCTGACACATCGAGGGTTCTATGGTGTTCTATAGCCTTGGGTTATATGCTGTTGAAGTTCTGCTTACAGCAAGAGATGACGAATCAGCAGTTTCATTATTCCTTCGTCAGATAGGTTCATGAAGTTTGTTTAGCCAGTAACGGGCAAGCGGACCCAGTGAGCCAGATTTCGAAAGCGGAATTTGAACAGGATGTTTTGTGCGAGTGACCAGTTGAGCCCAGTTGAGCAGCATGCTTCGTATGTTGGTGTTGGGGTTGCTAAGATGAAGAGACAGGCTACATTGACTGATATTTTCAAGAAGAATAGCAAGAGGAGGTATGTATTTATATCCTGAATAAGAGATAACTGGTGGGTTTGCATGTTCACTGGCGGATCCAGGGAGGGGCCATTCCGGCCATGGCCCCCCCCGAAGCGCTTAAAAGGGGGGGCATAGTTTCTTTTGGCCCCCCGAAACCAACAGAAGTCAACTAAATTAAAATGCAGTAACCTTTGCCGAGGTTAAAACATTGCGTCTGGATGACAGAATCTCCAATTTTAAACGATTTGTTTTCCAAAATTAAAAATAACTTTGGAAGCCAGTATGGTAGCATAGTAGATTCTGACACACATCGAGGGTTCCATGCTGTTCAAGTTCTGCTTACAGCAAGAGTTGACAAAATCGGATCCGCCAGTGTGTACACGTGCACGAACGTTGACGTGGTACAAGACGTTGAACGTGAACGTGAACGTTTTGGTAAACAAGAACAAAGATCCGGTAACATAGAAACCTCCATAGGTGGGGGTAGGCTGGGGCCCCTATACAGGAAATTATATTGTCAATGATTAGTTTATTTTTATTTTACTTATTATTTAAAAAATGGGTCCCTTTTCCAAATAGTGGTCGAAATCCGGTGCTTTTAAGCAAAAATAGTGGGGAAAATGGGCACCCTCCAAATCCGTTCGACCCCTCCCCTGATGCAATTCCTAGGTACGCCACTGGGGGAGGGGGAGGGGAGGGGCTGACGCCGAAAACCGAAAGTTGGCCCCCCCCAAACCGGTGGGCTAGATCCGCCAGTGAGCGAGCCCAGGATAAATTCAGAAGTCAGTTTGCGACCTATCTTTCGGGAGACGAGGTGTTCTCCGTGACCCTGAAGCGTGGTGACCACGTCGTGAGTGATCATGAAGCCAAGACCCGCCTTGATGAGGCCGTGGAGGGAGCACGAGGGCAACCAGCTAGAATCTACTATCAGCTCAGCATCCGTTCTCAGCGTCGGGCGTCCTCAAGAGTTGCTCAACAGCACAGTTCTCTACAGCTCGTGGAGGCTACCAGGCAAAGTGCTCGAGCTGAGGGCATGAAGGACGCGGCTTTCGTGCTGCGACAAGTGGGGAATCACCGAAATCGGCCCAGCGAGATTCGCCGGGCTCTCAGGAAGGTCTAGAGTGAGCCAACCCGAGTGCGTGTCAGGAGACCGGGTGCTGACAATGTGTGTGTCAGCTGACTTGTCTGTGCACGGCCACCGTATGGTCCGCCGAGTGACGAATGATGCGGCGAAGACAGACATCCTGCCCGCCTATGGAAAGGTGCATGAGGTCAAGGTGGAGTGCTATCCGGCAGCCAGCAGCATGCAATTCGCCGAGACGTCAGCTGAGGTGCCTCTTCAGGCTCTCCTGGATCATACGACGCAGCGGCTGGTGGCATGTCTGCCGTTTGTCGCCCGTACCAACTCAGCTTCACATGCCGATCAGCCGTCGACGTCATCCAGCACCTACACTTCGGCCGTGCTTCACGTTCAAATGGGAATTTGACGAGGCCACAGGGCAATCTGTATACAAACAGATGGGAGACGGCGATGAAGCTGCAGAACAAAATCTGTTTTGTACCACTCTGGTGCCTTTGCAACTGACGCTGGGTGGCACTTGCGTCTGGACCAACCCACGCCGTCTTCAACCCGCTTCTGTCGGCCGTTGTGTATCCAGTACAAGCGCGAGACAGTAGAAGCCTCCCGGAAAGAACGAGACAGTGCTGAATCCGAAATACATCTACTGAGGCCGACCTATGTCGCCACAACAGACGGCACTAGTCTCAGAGTGGCGTACAATCTTCAACTCATTATGATTGATGGCAAGGTGGTGAACGCTCTGACCAACACCGGCAGCAGCATGCCATGCACCATCTGTGGGTGCACACCTCGTCAGATAAATTACTTGTCTGCTGCCGCGGCTTGACCTGCCCGCGAGGGTACATGCCAGCTCGGTCTCTCAACTATTCATGCCTGGATTCGATGTTTTGAGTGCCTTCTCCACATTTCTTACCGCCTGGAGGCCAAAGTGTGGGCGGTGTCTGGCGAAGAAAACAAGATGCGTGTGAAAGAAAGAAAGAAGGAAATACAGCAGCAGTTCCGGGAGAGACTGGGTATTGTCGTGGATCAGCTCCGTGTGGGTGGTTCGGGTACGTCTAACGACAGGAACACGGCTCGACGTGCCTTCAGAGATCCATATTCTACCTGTGTGTCATATCTTAGGGATATGTTTTGGCATAATTTCAGCCACTTAAGACAAGGAGATCATGGATCTATTCTGCGTAGCAATTATTAGGTCACACTTACAGTGCGGAATGCTCGCATAGAAAACGCTAACTGATAATTATCTAACATGTAGCGCCAATGGACTTCGCCTATGACGTCATTATGATGTCACCATGCATGACCGGACGTCGATCTTTTAAAACCAGGTGCACAAGGTACTCGTGTAGGTGTGTGCACAATTTGATCTGTCTACCTCAATTGGTTCCCGATATATTTCGCGGAAGCAAAGTGAGGGGAGGGGAATGCTCCCTTCCTCCAGTAGGTATGACCTCTGAAATTCCTTGGCTAAGCAATCTTTAAGACAATAGAGCTTCTCAATATGTTCCAAATTTGAAGCTCTTTCGATTAAGACCAAAATCGCTCCTGTAACTAGCATACTTTGCCACAATGACTTCCGGTCAGTTTTTCCCTCGGGTTATCACAGTGTGCAGTGGCGCAACCAAGAATTTGCCACGTAAAATGTCTGACTATGCCAAAAGCCCATCCAAATATAAAATACCCTCGGATTTTGAGCAATTTATTTCATCGTTCGATATATATTACACTTTTTATTTCTCAGACTGGAAACAACAGCTTCTTTCTTTGATTAGAGCGGTGGTTGCGGGCCCCGCCCTTGGGTGCATTATCTATAGTTAGACGGGGGCGTGGAGGTGCGGCTTATTGGTGCTGGATCCGGTTTGGTCCACGCTACGTACGTGGTGTGCCGGGCTGCACTTGCATGACCTCGCAGTGACCTTTGAGCCTGTGATGGGACTAGTGGCACGACCTGTGAAGCGTTTCGCTACGGGTGCACTTCGGCAACCCTGTACACGACTCGCCATCGATCCGATGCCTTCCGCTGATCTACGGTGGCCGCCTGTGGTCACACACTGTAGTCACACATTGTGGTCACACACCGTGGTCACACACTGTGGGCACACACTGTGGTCACACACTGTGGTCACACACCGTGGTCACACACTGTGGGCACACACTGTGGTCACACACTGTGGTCACACACTGTGGTCACACACTGTGGTCACACACTGTGGTCACACACCGTGGTCACACACTGTGGTCACACACCGTGGTCACACACTGTGATCACACACTGTGGTCACACACTGTGGTCACACACTGTGAGCAGCAACTGCGTGTTTCGACAGCACGTGCATTATTTGCCAGCAGAAAGTACGTGTGCTGGCACATGCGCAACTCGGTAAATATCGGCATCGATACCGGGCGGTACCAGCCACTGGATGTGCTCTGTCCTTTGTCCAAGGCTATGCTTGATAGATAGCAAGGCGGGTGACTGTCTTAGCTCATGCATTTTATATAAACGTGCCTGCGAACGAGGTCGTTCCTGAGGAAGGACGGAGGACGACGTAAATATTCTCTAAACGCGAATTATCGAAGGAAGTTTTCGAACACCAAACGGCCAAGCCCTGTGTGGATTCACCTATGCGTACACACACACACACACACACACACACACACACACACACACACACACAAACACGGATAGAGAGAAAGAGAGAGAGAGAGAGAGAGAGAGAGATATATATATATATATATATATATATATATATATATATATATATATATATATCAGCTGATTTATGTTTGTGGACACTGTTTTACTGAGGCCATTCGACAGACAGTATATTGATAGGTGTTGTCGGACCATTTTGTGGTTAGTGTTGGAATCTCGTGTCGTCTGTTGTAGTGGCTTGTATGGTAATCTCCAGGACAGTTGGGCAGCTGGTCTTCCAATTATTGACAGCTTTAACACAACGCGAAAGACGTCCGTAACTCAGAAGTACATTCGAAGGGCTTCGGTTCCACGACATTCAAAACCATTCCCGAGTTCATTCCTGTCGGTAAGCTCGCAGTAAGTAGCTATGAGATGTGCTAGCCGAATCACCTCACTTGATGGGAAGGTTGGAGTGTCAGCGTGAACAGTTCTGGCTACGTTTAATAATAGTTCAGCACCACCTAAAGTTTTGAAAAATAAGCAGGCATGTGTAACGGAAAACGAAGAGCACGAACACCATGCAAAATTATATCGCCAGGCGAAGAAAAGAGAACCCGAGTTTCACGGAAGTTCCACTGAAGCATACCGAGGCCAGTAGGGCAGCCAAGGGTCAGATAGTAGCCCTGGGTCCGACTCCCCGTCAGGTTGACTAGTTTCTAGGGAAATTGTACATTCGCGGCATTTTGATAGGATAAAATCTGGCAGAACCGTTCTAACCCTTGTTCGACCCTGCCACCTCCGACCGCGCTACCCCACCTTCGACCACACCACCACCACCTCCAAAAATGTCTTAGTTGCTCATCTGGTGGAGTCTGACAACAGCTGGCCACCTCACAGGGTGGAGTCTGACAACAGCTGGCCACCTCACAGGGTGGAGTCTGACAACAGCTGGCCACCTCACGGGGTGGAGTCCGACAACAGCTGACCACCTCACAGGGTGGAGTCTGACAACAGCTCGCCACCTCACAGGGGGGATTCTGACAACAGCTGACTACCTCACAGGGTGGAGTCTGACAACAGCTGACCACGTCACAGGGTGGAGTCTGACAACAGCTGACCACCTCACAGGGTGGAGTCTGACAACAGCTGATCTCGTCACAAGGTGGAGTCTGACAACAGCTGACCACCTCACAGGGTGGAGTCTGACAACAACCGACCACCTCACACGGTGGAGTCTGACAACAGCTGACCACGTTACAAGGTGGAGTCTGACAACAGCTGACCACGCCACATCGTGGAGTCTGACAACAGCTGGCCACCTCACAGGGTGGAGTCTGACAACAGCTGGCCACGTCACATGGTAGAGTCTGACAACAGCTCGCCACCTCACAGGGTGGAGTCTGACAACAGCTGACTACCGCACAGGGTGGAGTCTGACAGCAGCTGACCATCTCACAGGGAAAAGTCTGACAATAAGTATCGACGAGCAGCTGTGGAAACCCATCAGAGCTGTGAGAGCCGTTAGGTGGGCTGCACGAGGCCGTTAGGTGGGCTGCACGAGGCCGCCAGGGGACGCTCCGAGCTGCAGAGACAACTGCAGCCGATCGGGTGTGGATCGATCGGCGGCCGGCGGTGTAGCCGGGTGGGAGCAGCGTCGGCGCGCGCCGTCTCCGGGTGGCAGGCCCGGCCGACCGCATTGCTGGGGCGGCCGGCCACAGCCGCGCGCGGTCGATAGTCGGCGTCGGCCGCCGCGTCGGCCGGCACGCACATTCCTCGGCCGCGGCTTTCACTGCTCGGGCCGGCCGGAGCCGTCCGCCAATCAGGAGGCGCGTCGGCTGGTGGCGTCGGCGGTGAGGTGCGCACGGACTCATGGCCAGCCCATGGTCGCGACGCCACGGGGATTCTAGAACAAATGTACGTAAGGACAAATTAGCGTATGACAGCTGTACGTAAGCAAATATACGTAAGCAAATGTACGTGAGCGCAAATGTACGTATGGCTAATGTACGTAAGCGCAAATGTACGTATGGCAAATGTACGTATGCGCAAATGTACGTATGCGCAAATGTACGGAAGTGTAAATGTACGTATGCGCAAAAGTACGCATCCGCAGATATACGTAAGCGCAAATGTGTGTGAGCGCAAAAGTACGCATGCGCAAAAGTGCGTATGCGCAAATGTACGCAAGCGCAAAAGTGCGTATGCGCAAATGTACGTAAGCGCAAAAGTACGTATGATTAAATGTACGTAAGCGTAAATGTACGTATGCGCAAATGTGTGTATGCGCAAGTGTACGTATGCGCAAATGTATGTATGCACAAACGTGCGTAAGCACAAATGTATGTAAGTGTAACTGTAGGTATACGCAAGTGTATGTAAGCGCAAATGTACGTAAGCGCAAAAGTACGTAAGCGCAAATGTACGTAAGCGCAAAAGTACGTAAGCGCAAATGTACCTAAGCGCAACAGTACGTAAACGTAAAAGAATGCAAGAGCAAATGTACGTATGAGCCAATGTACGTGCATTCAGGCATACGTGCCTTTCCGTTTAAGCACATTTGGTTAGGTGCATATGCCATACGTACATTTGCTTTTACGTACATTTGCGCATACGTACTTTTGCGCACACGTACATTTGCGCTTACGTACATCTGTCCTTACGTACATTTGCGTACGTACATCTGCCATACGTACATTTGATTTACGTACATTTGTCCGGTTACCGCCACAGGCTGGCCAGTGTGCATGGAAGATGGGCGTTCGTGTGGGAACCAGGGGCGCAACCAGGATAATGTGACCGGGGGCAGGATCTAATGCATTTTTAGGGACCCCAACCTAGACCCAAAATTAAATAGTCCCCGGATTTACACGGTTATATTTTGGTGGGGCCCGCTTTTCATGTTTAATTTATGTTATATTCGATAATTTTTGGTCTCTCTCTCCTGTTACTGGTCCCTGATTATAGGTTTGTGGTGTCTCTCTCCTGTTACTGGTCCCTGATTATAGGTTTTTGGTGTCTCTCTCCTGTTACTGGTCCCTGATTATAGGTTTTTGGTGTATCTCTGCTGTTGCTGGTCCCTGATTATAGGTTTCCATTGGCGGCTGCACCCCCTAATTTCTGTGGGAAGAAAGAATGGGTGCAGAAGCCAGGAAATTATTGTTATGAAAGAAATGGCTGAAAATGCCATTCATTCGCGCCGTGGGCCGGAAAAAACCGCACCGCCGTCCAGAAAAAATCGTGCTGGGGCCTCGAAAAGACATGAAAGGCGACAAATAATAGCGTGGATCCCACGATGAAAAATAACGCGCCTGGGGCCCGCAAAATCGAGTCGAAAGCATAAATATGCATTACGAAGAGCTTAAACAGGAGCCCTCCACAGGTAAAGTAAACTCATTACATATTTTCATCCAAAATGCCCCTTTGAAAAAGCAAACAATGGCTGAAATTTGATGAGATTAAAATAGGGGTTGGTTGCGCCCCCTCCCTGACAACAGCTAACCACGTCACAGGGTGGAGTCTGACAACAGCTGACCACCTCACAGGGTGCAGTCTGACAGCCTGGGTCTGTTTGCCCGTCACCCTCCAACCGCTGACGCAAATTCTGGGTAATACACTGCCCCATGCCCATCCACCCAGTGTAAATGAACCCTTAGGAACCCCTGTCGTGTCAAAGGGCCAATTAGGAACCCCTGTCGTGTCAAAGGGCGCATTAGGAACCCCTGTCGTGTCAAAGGGCCAATTAGGAACCCCTGTCGTGTCAAAGGGCCATTTTGGCGGCAATCTGACGCTTAAATTTAGCTGCTTTTTTACCTAAATTTTACCTAAATTTAGCTGCTTTTTACCCTCCGGGGACAGGTGATAATTTGCGCTCGGGACCCATGAAAAGGAGCCGACCCCTGAAGCGCACTGCAACGCCCAGGAACACGCAAGGAGCCCTAAAACCGCGCCAAGCCTCATAATAAAAGCGCACTGAAGGGCGCCAAAGTGTCCTATACTTATTTTAGGCATATGGGCCGCTTGTATACCTAGGGCCCGCTATGGTGTGTTGGTGGCACTAGGCGTGATTGCCTCTAAAGTGTGTTAGGGTCCGTATAGCATATTCGTCCTGAGGTCCCTGGGAAATTTTAGGCCACAAAAACATGTTGAGGTCCCTAACGACATTGAGGTTCCTAACGACGTTGAGGTCCCGAACGACAAAAGCACGTTGGTAGCTCATACAGCATCTTGGTTTCCCCTCAGGCTTGTCATAGGCCTCTGAGGCATACTGAAGAATCCTAAGGAGCTTAGGGACCAGTAGAGTTGGTTGGAGGCACAAAGTTCACCCTTTTAGGTGCTGCAGCACGTTTTGGGGACCTTTGCACGCTCTTAAGCGACTCCGAAGACGTTTTAGGGGCCTCCAGCAAGCCTCAGGAGCGCTCGGTACGCCTATAGGTTCCCCAGTGCAGTAAAACATTCTTAGCACGCTAATTGATGCTCCCCGGTGGCGTACCTAGGATTCGCGTTAGGGGACCACACTGATAACCTACCTGTTTGGAAAAAGTCCCCTGATCTCGACCAATATTTTTTTCAGAGAGCCTATTTTTCCCAAAAATATTTAGTGACTATTTAATTTTTATGTGGAGGGGATTCTAATTTACCGGATTTAAGTTCCTCTCACCCTTTACTGTTTTCTCCAAACTTTTCAACTTCGGACCCCCGGCTCGTTTTGTGGAGCCCCAATGCGATTTTTAGTGGCCCAACGCGAATATTGGGGCCCGCGTGACTTAGGGGGGGCAGAACGTTTTTTTCCGGGCCCTGCACGATTTCAAGGGGCCTGTGGCGCGATGTGAATTGCTTCGGAGCGATTTTCCGGGCCAGGCTTGACCTCAGGTGGTCCTTGCTTAATTTGTCGGAGTTACAGCTTGTTTTTTTTTCGGGTCTCGGTGGGATCTTTCGGGCTCCGGCATAATATTTCGAGTCCATGTGTGAGCTTGAGGCCCCGCTGTATTAATTTGGAGCTTCGGCGTGAATTTGTTTATGCTCCGAAGGAAATTGTGGGGTCTCTTCGCAAATTTTTTTTGGAGATAGGGGCGGCGATTTTCGAGCCCCAGCGCCAGTTTCGGTGCCCATGTTGTTTTTATTTGGAGCCCCGATTGGAATTTTGTGATCCCAGCGCAATGTTTAGGGGTTTCCACGGAATTTCCGAGCCTCTAGGCGGATTTTCAGCACCACGCTGTATATTTCTGGCACTCAATGCGAATGTTTTGGTACTCCGACGCCAATTGTGGAGTCTAAGCGCGATTGTGGGGTCTTCGGTGCGATGATCGGGCCCCGGTACCTGTTTTCGTGGCCCGCTGTCTTTATTTGACCCCTCGAGCGCCATTTGTCGGGGCCTGACGGGATTTTTGTTGGGCCCCAGCGCGATTTTTTGGGACCCCGGCGCAATTTTCCAAATAGCGACACGATTGTCAGGAGCTCACCACCTCTCAAGCGTCCCCCAGTAGTGGCTTCCAGGCGGGCAAAGAAGCTAAATTTAGGAGCGCTTTGCGCACCGGAATGGAGCCCCCTGGCACGACTAGAGGGACTGTAGCCCCCTTAGTCCCCTCTGGCACGACTAGAGGGACTGTAGCCCCCTTAGTCCCCTCTGGCACGACTAGAGGGACTGTAGCCCCCTTAGTCCCCTCTGACACGACTAGAGGGGCTGTAGCCCCCTTAGTCCCCTCTGGCACGACTAGAGGGACTGTAGCCCCCTTAGTCCCCTCTGGCACGACTAGAGGGACTGTAGCCCCCTTAGTCCCCTCTGACACGACTAGAGGGACTGTAGCCCCCTTAGTCCCCTCTGGCACGACTAGAGGGGCTGTAGCCCCCTTAGTCCCCTCTGGCACGACTAGAGGGGCTGTAGCCCCCTTAGTCCCCTCTGACACGACTAGAGGGACTGTAGCCCCCTTAGTCCCCTCTGGCACGACTAGAGGGACTGTAGCCCCCTTAGTCCCCTCTGGCACGACTAGAGGGACTGTAGCCCCCTTAGTCCCCTCTGGCACGACTAGAGGGCTGTAGCCCCTAGTCCCCTCTGGCACGACTAGAGGGACTGTAGCCCCCTTAGTCCCCTCTGACACGACTAGAGGGACTGTAGCCCCCTTAGTCCCCTCTGACACGACTAGAGGACTGTAGCCCCCTTAGTCCCCTCTGGCACGACTAGAGGGGCTGTAGCCCCCTTAGTCCCCTCTGGCACGACTAGAGGGGCTGAGCCCCCTTAGTCCCCTCTGGCACGACTAGAGGGACTGTAGCCCCCTTAGTCCCCTCTGGCACGACTAGAGGGACTGTAGCCCCCTTAGTCCCCTCTGGCACGACTAGAGGGACTGTAGCCCCTTAGTCCCCTCTGGCACGACTAGAGGGACTGTAGTCCCCTTAGTCCCCTCTGGCACGACTAGAGGGACTGTAGTCCCCTTAGTCCCCTCTGGCACGACTAGAGGGACTGTAGCCCCTTAGTCCCCTCTGGCACGACTAGAGGGACTGTAGTCCCCTTAGTCCCCTCTGGCACGACTAGAGGGACTGTAGTCCCCTTAGTCCCCTCTGGCACGACTAGAGGGACTGTAGCCCCCTTAGTCCCCTCTGGCACGACTAGAGGGGCTGTAGCCCCCTTAGTCCCCTCTGACACGACTAGAGGGACTGTAGCCCCCTTAGTCCCCTCTGGCACGACTAGAGGGGCTGTAGCCCCCTTAGTCCCCTCTGGTTGCGCTACTGGTGGGAACCATTGTGATTGATGAGGAGAGGATTCTGTCATTGAGATTGGTGGGGAAACGATCCTTCCATTGAGACCGGTGAGGTGACGATCCTGCCATTAAGACTGGTGAGGAGACGATCCGGCCATTGATATTGGTGGGCAGACGGTCCTGCCATTGAGACTGGCGAGGAGACCATCCTACCATTAAGATTGATGGGAAGACGATCCTGCCAACTTTGTGGCTGCGCCATCAAGTTAAAATATCAATGTGCTGCCGACGGTGGAACTTTGACTACTTTTGGGGAGGCAAGTCCGTACCCAACATAAAATGCGCTTATCAAACTTGGGTGGTGCATACCCAGCTGTTCTAAAAAAAGTGAAGTTCTTGGCCATTCGTTGCCCTGGACCTCGTCTGCGGAGATGTTGCTTGACCAAATTTCTAACGTATGGTATGACTCGGCCAGTTTGCATTGTATGCGTTAGTCTGGTCCTCCATGAAGGTTCGCAGATATCAAACGCTATCCGTGCATACCACAGGGCCAAGGTATCGTTGTCATTCAGCGTGTCACCACAGACGACCTTATACACGTATGCAGCCGAAAGCAAGAAGTAATGTCAATACTTGTAGAAGCAGGGCTGTATGTCCTAGCTGGAGATCTCTCACGAAACCAAGGGGTGCAAGTCCTTATTTCCAAGACATATATTCAGATTGAATGGGGAAAATGACAGCTTAATATCAGCAGCATACCAAACCAGGAAAGACGGTCCAGGCCCCCTGACCCACCCGGGATCTCCAGCCATTCTTTAAGTATTATTTCACCTGCTGTGAGAGGCTGAAGTTGGTGTCATTTACTGGAAGCTATGCACCAAATAAATAGCTGCACAGACATAGCCAAAACAATCGATCCTGTAACGTTCAAGTTGGAAGATCTGACAGGAGGATGCTAAGAAAACCAGGAACAGATTTGGAGGAAAAAACGCGTCTTTGTGATCAGCGTTGATAAGCTTTCGAATGGTATTTCTATTTGACCCGGGGTACACTGACCACGTGACACCAGTGTGTCCATACTCTCGATTTTATGTGTAGGGGCAAGGATGTAAGCATACTTTAAAATCGAGATAGCTCCAAAATCCTGAGGAATATAGTCATCAAAATCTGAATTTAGGCGGTTCCAATTCAATTATATACCACACATTTTCCAAGGATATATTGTTTTCAGTTAGACACATCCTGACTCCTAACTGGACGAATTTGGACAGCGCAGTGCGTGACAAGGCGTCACAGCACAACTGGAGGACCGCCTGAGAGAACAATGCCGGACGAGTCAGCATCATGGCTGGCGATTCCGGGTGTGTCGAGAGGTCCGGACCCCCTGGTGTGGTTCTCTGCTCATGCTAATTTGCCATTTTCCCGATTCAATCTGAAAACGTGTTCTGAAAATAAGGACCTGGACCCCCTGGTTTGGTGATGGATCTCCAACCTTGATCAACACACTTGAGGAAAGAGGAAATATTCATAATAATTTAGAGGATACATTGTGACCAAAGCTAGCACCAAAAAAAACGTTAAGGACTAGGGGAACTTCTGGGTGAAGAAGGCAGGATTTGAAGCGCTGTGTCGGATATGTGTGTAGTGTTTGGAGAACGCGGCTTTCTGGTGTGGCTACACATACTATATTTCTTGAATGTGTACTTGCCAGCGTAAGGCGCCGGGACGCATGGTGAAAGAGGACTGGAGGCGAACTTTTAGTCTTGACAGAAGGCAGGCCTATAAAGGGAAGCTCAAGCACACGACAGGAGGTCCCACCATGTTGTCTATAGGCTCCAGACCAGGAGCCCCCACCATGTTGTCCATAGGCCCCAGACCAGGTGCCTCCATCATTTTGTCTGGAGGCCCAGGCCAGGTGTGCCTACCATATTGTCTGGAGGCTCAGACCAGGAGGCCCCACCATGTTGCTTGGAGGCCCAGACCGGGAGGTCCACCATTCGCAACATGAGACCCACAAAGCTCACGAGAAGCCCCCAATGCTTGGCAACAAGGCCTCGATGTTGTCTGATGGCGCCATGTCAAGAGCCGGACCAGGTAGGATCGCGCTCTTATCGACTGTGTGGCTTACACAGGAGAGAGGATTCGCATGGCCTTCATTCACGTTTGCAACAATATTCATGTAGTTTGAATGCCGTCACCTTGGAAGGATTTTTTTTTAATCTGGGGAGAGAAATATAAAGGTTACTGAAAGTTTACCTTATGTGAATACAATTGTTGCCTCGCCCTAGTGAGTTTTTCCCTGCGATCTGCATCGACTTTCGGCCGGCCACATTGGTCGGTGTTCTGCGCTCTGTATCGACCGTCGGCCGGCTACATTGGCAGATGTTTTGCGCTCCGCATCGGCCCTCGGCCGGCTACATTGACGGATGTTCTTCGCTCTGTATCTGCTCCCATATGGCTACATTGGACAATGTTTCGCGGTCTGTATCGACCCTCGGCCGGCTACATTGACCGACGTTCTGCGCTCTGTATCGGCCCTCGGCCGGCTACATTGGCCGATGTTCTGCGCTCTGTCTCGATCCTCGGCCGGCTACATTGACCGACGTTCTGCGCTTTGTATCGGCCCTCGGCCGGCTACATTGACCGATGTTCTGCGCTCTGTCTCGGCCCTCGGCCGGCTTTCATTGGCCGATGTTCTACGCTCTGTCTCGACCCTCGGTCGGCTACATTGATCGATGTTCTGCGCTCTGTCTCGACCCTCGGTCGACTACATTGATCGATGTTCTGCGCTCTGTCTCGACCCTCGGTCGGCTACATTGACCGATGTTCTGCGCTCTGTCTCGGCCCTCGGCCGGCTTTCATTGGCCGATGTTCTACGCTCTGTCTCGACCCTCGGTCGGCTACATTGATCGATGTTCTGCGCTCTGTCTCTACCCTCGGTCGACTACATTGACCAATGTTCTGCGCTCTGTCTCGGCCCTCGGCCGGCTACATTGTCCGACGTTCTGCGCTCTGTCTCGGCCCTCGGCCGGCTACATTGTCCGACGTTCTGCGCTCTGTCTCGGCCCTCGGCCGGCTACATTGTCCGACGTCCTGGGCCAGATGCGGCCGACTGCGGAGTTCGCCGCCTCTGGAGAGCAACACTGCCGCGGCTGTTGCGCCATCGTCTGACATTGAGCCGCGCCGCCTGCGCGCCCGGGGCCGTTGGCCTGTTGGTCTGTTGTGTGCGTGTCGGCGGACGTCTGCCGGCACCCAATATCGCTCCAGCACGCGGCTGTGCCCTGCCGCGCCGCGATTAAATGCCCGAGCCGTGGCACCTATATTTTACCCACGCATTCCTGCTGCGGGCGGCCGCCGCCGCGCGGCCAATAGGCGGCCGGCGCGCCGGTCACGTGACCACGGCATTCCAGGCATAGTTCATTGATTAGGACGACGACTGGCGCGCGGCTGCGCTGGCGTCGACGGAGCTCAGTCGTGCGAGGGAGGCGGAGCGGGGTGTGGAGAACGTGCCAGCCAGCACTAGCCAGCACAGCAGCAGTGCCCGCTGATCGCGCGCCACGCCGACGCCAGCCAGATGCGATACGAGTGAGTGCTCTTTTCCTGTGTCGCCCGCGCGGCTGGTGTGAGACGAGGGTCGGGGTGGAGAGGGAGGCGTGAGTGTCTGTGTGTGGGAATGAATGCGCGCGACCCGAGCGCCGGTCGATGCAGCTGAGGCAGCTGGCAGCTCGCGTCGCACGACAATGCTGCGGGCGCCCTCAAGTCTCTGGAGATCCGGCTGTCCAAGGTCATCAGCACGAGGCGGCATGTGCGGCTGCGGGGGTTCTTTCGGAAGAACTGCTATCGGGAAAGGAACAGAAATCGCCATCAACACAAAGCTAAACTTGCAATGCATCATCACACATTTAGTGATGTGTTTCTGTTTTCTGATGTTTCGTGATGACAAATATGCATGACGCACACTAGTATGATACGCGTATCAGAGTTGCAGCCAATAGATAATCATTTCGGCGTGAGCTGTGCGCGTTGTTCTCGAACGACGTATCTCCGGTTTCGGCCAGCTGAGCGCGAAGGCGGGGTGGAGGGCTACGACGCCGGTCAGCTCAGGTCAGCTCCGGCCAGCTCCGGCAGATCCGTCTGCGGTTACGTGAACTGACTATCGGTCGACGGTCGACGCCAGTTTCTCGAGACCCTTGTGCACGTTCTCCACCAGCTTCCCAAGAACGGTCTCGATCTCTGTCGGCTCTTGGAGACCATCTTGGTCTGGGTCAGCTCCTGGGGATTCGTCTCGGTCTTGGGCAGCTCCTGGAAACCGGCCTCAGTGTCAGTCGGTTGGTGGAGATCCGTCTCGGCCTGGGTCAGCTACTGGAGATCCATCTCGGTTTCGGACAGCTCCCGGAGCCCGGTCTCAGTGTCTCAGTTAGCAGTCGGAGTCTGCCAGTTATTATCGGCCCGGGTCGGCTCCCGCAGATCCGTCTCGGCCCCAGACAGCTCCCGCAGACCGGCCTCGGCTTCTGTCGGCCACTGGAGACGTGTCTGCGGTGCGGGCTCTCTGGCACGGCTGTCCGGACGCCGAGACAGGTCGTCGTGCTATGTCGAGCATGGCTTGCTGTGCAGTGGACCGCCGGGTCGGCCTGTGCCAACCCGCTCGTGCCGTCGACTTGTTGCATTCCTGCATGCGACAGCGTAGCTGGTCACGCGCCTGGCTGTGTGGCGAGCAGCGGCCGTCACCGCCTGACTGTGTGGCAAGCAGCGGCCACCACCGCCTGGCGGTGTGGCGAGCAGCGGCTGCCACCGCCTGGCGGTGTGGCGAGCAGCGGCTGCCACCGCCTGGCGGTGTGGCGAGCAACGGCTGCCACCGCCAGGCGGTGTGGCGAGCAGCGGCTGCCACCGCCTGGCGGTGTGGCGAGCAGCGGCTGCCACCGCCTGGCGGTGTGGCGAGCAGCGGCTGCCACCGCCAGGCGGTGTGGCGAGCAGCGGCCACCACCGCCTGGCGGTGTGGCGAGCAGCGGCTGCCACTGCCTGGCGGTGTGGCGAGCAGCGGCCACCACCGCCTGGCGGTGTGGCGAGCAGCGGCTGCCACTGCCTGGCGGTGTGGCGAGCAGCGGCCACCACCGCCTGGCGGTGTGGCGAGCAGCGGCTGCCACTGCCTGGCGGTGTGGCGAGCAGCGGCTGCCACCGCCTTGCTGTGTGGCGAGCAGCGGCCACCACCGCCTGGCTGTGTAGCGAGCAGCGGCCACCACCGCCTGGCGGTGTGGCGAGCAGCGGCCACCACCGCCAGGCGGTGTGGCGAGCAGCGGCTGCCACCGCCTGGCTGTGTGGCGAGCAGCGGCTGCCACTGCCTGGCGGTGTGGCGAGCAGCGGCTGCCACCGCCTGGCGGTGTGGCGAGCAGCGGCTGCCACCGCCTGGCTGTGTGGCGAGCAGCGGCTGCCACCGCCTGGCTGTGTGGCGAGCAGCGGCCACCACCGCCTGGCTGTGTGGCGAGCAGCGGCTGCCACCGCCTGGCTGTGTGGCGAGCAGCGGCCACCACCGCCTGGCTGTGTGGCGAGCAGCGGCCACCACCGCCTGGCGGTGTGGCGAGCAGCGGCCACCACCGCCTGGCTGTGTAGCGAGCAGCCGCCGCCACCGCCTGGCGGTGTGGCGAGCAGCGGCCACCGCCGCCTGGCTGTGTGGCGATCAGCGGCTGTGGCCAGCTCCGACCAGTGTACGCCCGCCTCCCACCGTCGCGCCACATTTCGTCCCAGTCTGCGCAGTGTGGCGCGACGGGACGGCCTGCCTACGGTCCCGCAGGGCTGCAGAGTCAGGGCGGCGGAACGGCCGTAGCGGCTGCATCGCCGGCGGCAGGTCGCATGTGCCGACCTGTCACAACAGCACCTCAACGGCTGACCTGCCACAACGGCACCTCATGGGCTGACCTGCCACAACGGTGCCTTATGGGCTGACCTGCCACAACGGCGCCTTATGGGCTGACCTGCCACAACGGCACCTCATGGGCTGACCTGCCACAGCGGCGCCTTATGGGCTGACCTGCCAAACGGCACCTCATGGGCTGACCTGCCACAACGGCACCTCATGGGCTGACCTGCCACAGCGGATCTCATGCGTCAGTGCGAACAGCTCTCCAGTGTGCTTAGACATCTTTAGCATTAGCATTGATGGACCGTCCAACAATTCCTTCGAAACTTCCACCCCTGGTTGAAGTCATCGTCCAACTCGGTGGCACGATTCCCTGGGGCCTGTCGTGGTGGTACAATGCCATGGAACCTGTCGTGGCGGGACGATGACCTGGGATCTGGTGTGGTGCTACGACGATCTGGAACCTATCGTTGTGCTACGATGATCTGGGACCTACTGTGGTGGGGCCTGTCGCAGTGACACGATGTGAGACTTGTTATGGTGGGACCTGTCGCAGTGATACGATGACGTTGGCCATGTCGTGGTGGGACCTGACTCAGTGACACGATGACGTGGGACCTATTATGGTGGAACCTGGCGCAGTGACACGATGACGTGGGACCTGCCGTGGCGTTACGATGACGTGGGACCTGTTATAGTGGGACCTGTCCTAGTGACGTGATGACGTGAGACATGTCGCAGTGACATGGATGACGTGGGATCTGTTATGGTGGGACCTGTCGCGGTGATACGATTGCGTGGGACCTGTCCTGGTGCTACGCTGACCTGGAACCTGTCGCAGTGACACGACGTGGGGCATGTCGCAGTCACTTGATGACGTAAGATCTGTCGCAGTGACACGATGACGTGGGACGTGTCGTGATGTTACGATGACGTGGGACCTGCCGTGAGGTTACGATGACCTGGGACCTGTTGTGGTGGGACCTGTCGCAGTGACACGACGTGGGATCTGTTATGGTGGGACCTGTCGCAGTGACACGAAGTGGGATCTGTTATGGCTGGACCTATCGCAGTGACACGATGACGTGAGACCTGTTGTAGTGGGACCTGTCGCAGTGACACGACGTGGGACCTGTCGCAGTGACACGACGTGGGACCTGTTATGGTGGGACCTGTCGCAATGACACGACGTGGGACCTGTTATGGTGGGACCTGTCGCAGTGACATGACGTGGGACCTGTTATGGTGGGACCTGTCCCAGTGACGTCATGACGTGGGACCTGTTATGGTGGGACCTGTCCCAGTGACGTCATGACGTGGGACCTGTCGCAGTGAAGCGATGACGTGGGACCTGTTATGGTGGAAACTGTCGCAGTGACATGACGTGGGACCTGTTATGGTGGGACCTGTCCCAGTGACGTCATGACGTGGGACCTGTCGCAGTGAAGCGATGACGTGGGACCTGTTATGGTGGAAACTGTCGCGGTGACACGACGTGGGACCTGTTATGGTTGGACCTGTCGCAGTGACACGATGGCGTAATACCTGTTGTGGGTGGACCTGTCGCAGTGACACGATGTGGGACCTGTTATGGTGGGACCTGTCGCAGTGACGTTATGACGTGGGACCTGTCGCAGTGACGTTATGACGTGGGACGGGACCGTCAGTCGGTCGGCGTGTGTACCCGGAGCTGAAGTCCGATACTGCGGCCAGATACTGTTATCAGGGTACTGCAGGTCCGGCTAATCCGACCGCAACGGTCGACTGTGTTGACTCGCCGCCCACCGTTCTGCAATTTGTGCTGCTGTGAGCGCCCTGTGCGACTTTTCATTCGACGGACCATCGAGCATTCCTCAATTCCGCCGAGGTCATTTAGATTAGATGTAAGTACGCCCTTCCCATTGGAGTCGGACACCAAACGTCTCCAAAAACCGTCTCGGTAGAGGGACCGTAACGCTATGGCACGGGGGGGGGGGGGCGACCGAATGTAGGAGAGTTGACGAAATTACAGAAGATCCATGTGACGGCCGAATGCAGGAGGTGACGAAATGGCACAGAGGTCAGCACAGAGGTCACACGTTCGGTGTGACCACCGAACGTGGGAGGACATCAGGATAGATTGGTGGAAGTGCACATACAGCCAGAGAAGGCACAGATAGACTTGGTCGGCTGGGGCGTTCTGCCACGGAGGTCAACTGAGGCGTTCTGCCACAGAGGCCAGCTGAGGCGTTCTGCCACAGAGGTCAGCTGAGGCGTTCTGCCACAGAGGTCAGCTCGGGCTCCTGTGAGGTGCTATAGAGGTCAGCTCGGGCTCCTGTGTGGTGCCACAGAGGTCAACTCGGGCTCCTGTGTGGTGCCACAGAGGTCAGCTCGGGATCCTGTGAAGTGCCTCAGTGGTCGGCTCCTGTGTGGCGCCACAGAGGTCAGCTCCGGCTGCGGCAAGGTGCCATCGCGTCGACTGCGAAGTTGGCCCGGACATAACTGCAGCCATCGATAATCTCGGAATACTTAAGACGCACGTGGGCAACCAATAGGCGCCGACGGCGCCTGACCCGCGTAGGGTGTCGCATTCAGCTGAATTTATACCCGATCAATGGGCTGGAGCTGGTAGGCCACCAATAAGTGCAGCGGTAGCTGCATAGGTGCTCCATTAGCCGACCACCCATTGGTGGGTGGTCGGCCACTCCCAGCAGCGCCGACCACCCACCAATGAATCACCATGTGATGAGCCATGGCAGCGCGCAGCGTCTGGCCCAGTAGGCGTCGTCGGTACCGCCCGGCCTCAACCGCTCCACGACTCCTCCATGTGGTCTCTGTGCTGTGGTGGTCCTGTGACCGCTTAGCCCCGGCCTCAACCGCTCCATGACTCCGCCATGTGGTCTCTGTGCTGTGGTGGTCCTGTGACCGCTTAGCCCCGGCCTCAGCTGCTCCACGACTCCGCCATGTGGTCTCTGTGCTGTGGTGGTCCTGTGACCGCTTAGCCCCGGCCTCAACCGCTCCATGACTCCTCCATGTGATCTCTGTGCTGTGGTGGTCCTGTGACCGCTTAGCCCCGGCCTCAGCTGCTCCACGACTCCTCCATGTGGTCTCTGTGCTGTGGTGGTCATGTTACCGCTGAGCCTCCCTTCAAGCAGGGCAAATGCTGGCTTCCCTGCGTACACAAATGAGCAAGCTTAAGTGCTGCCAAACCGAATCCTGAAGACGATAGCATTCGTTGTGAACGTTTCGAGATATATTGCAGCCAATTTGATCCAAATTGTCCTCGGTGGACATTTCTTATGAGACGGATGAGGACGCGCAGATAACTTGCATGTTCGAAATATCGGTCCTCATATTCTAATATTAGCGTTACTCCTTCGGCAGTGCATGACAAAAAATGTTAAAATAATACCAATCTGTACGTGCCGGCAATGTGGAGAAAGATCTGTCGATGTCTAGCCATAATATGCATGCGCGTGGATTGGTTTGTATAGATACTTTAACGTATCACTTATTAATAGATACATATATATATATATATATATATACATATATATATATATATATATATATATATATATATATATATATATATATATATATATATATATATATATATATGTGTGTGTGTGTGTGTGTATGTGTATGTATATGGGGGGGGGCGGGTGAACTTTATACACATTCTGAAACACTGACACGGTGAGCATACTCACTATGTCCGTCGGTTGGCGGCCTATCTAGTTCGATGTTCCACACCGCTCTACCTGAGCTGGCACAGTGGATGGAGACGGCAGTGTCTCCACACCACCGTACCTGAGCTGACAGTGGATGGAGACGGCCCTACCTGAACTGACACAGTGGGTGACACAGTGGATGACACAGCGGATGGAGACGGCCCTACCTGAACTGCCACAGTGGATGACACAGTGGGTGACACAATGGATGACACAGTTGATGACACAGTTGATGACATAGCGGATGGAGAGTGGCAGGCGGTGTGACGCCGTTAACCGCCACACGTTAAATGGATCATTCTGCGGCCGGCTGCCTCTCGGCACCGTTACTCGGCCGCACGTTTGGGCGCGTAGCGGACGTACGAGCTGGGCGGTACCGTCGGCTCTGGCAGTGCGGCGAACCGACGTCTGCGCGTTACCGGGCAGGACTGTGGGAATTCACTTTTCTAGAAATCGTGATAGTGCGCTCCATTCACCTATAATTTAGACAACCGCTGCGGGTCACGGATTTGAATGTGGCACCGTGCGATATACTGCAAGATGTACCAATTATATAATTTTGGGGAGCGAAATCATGATAATTCGTCCTCGAATTAGGACACGAGATCGAATGCGAGCTGTTTTGACTCACCACAGCGTGGGAGCCGACCAGTGCCACCGAGCCAGAGAGACGAGCCGGGGCGAGACGCGCGACACAGGCCGGCCGCCGGAACTGCAGACATAAATAGAGGGGGAGTGAAAGACACGGGGAGCGGTGTCCCGCAGCGCCGGCCGATGTGTGCGTCGTCCAGCCCTGCCCGCCGAACTGGAGACGGCCGGCCCGACCCGACCCGCCGGCCCACAGCCAGCCGGCAGAGGACACGGGCCGTACTGCCGGCCCACAGCCAGTCTACAGATAATACTGCCGGCCCACAGCCAGCCGGCAGAGGACACGGGCCGCCCCTCCGGGCCACAGCCAGTCTACAGAGAATACTGCCGGCCCACAGCCAGTCGGCAGAGGATAGTGCCGTACTGCCGGCCCACAGCCAGTCGGCAGAGAACACGGGCAGAGGATAGTGCCGTACTGCCGGCCCACAGCCAGCCGGCAGAGAACACGGGCCGTACTGCCGGCCAACAGCCAGCCGGCAGAGAACACGGGCCGTACTGCCGGCCAACAGCCAGCCGGCAGAGAACACGGGCAGAGGATAGTGCCGTACTGCCGGCCCACAGCCAGTCGGCAGAGAACACGGGCCGTACTGCCGGCCCACAGCCAGCCGGCAGAGAACACGGGCCGTACTGCCGGTCCACAGCCAGCCGGCAGAGAAGATGAGCAGAACAGCCGGCGGGGACCGAGACGCCAAGCGTTGATCTGGCGGCAGATGAGTGGTGCACGGAGGAGGAGCGCGCCGTAAGAGCCATGGAGCAGAATGGCGCATGAAAGACGAGCATGGTGCGAGCGATGAGCTCGCAAACCCCTGGAATGTCGGTGGAAACCTGGAACACCGGAGGCGAAACCGAGAGCATCGGATGGGAAGCCTGGAGCACAGGAGGATAAATCCGGAGCATGGGAGGGGAAACCTGGAACATGGGTGGCGAAACCCGGAGTATGGGAGGGAAAACCTTGAGCATAGGTAGGGAGGATGATAATCGTGCGAATTAAATCTTTTTCTACGTAGCTTGAGCATTACTGCCTCACAACACTGTACAATTATGGTTAAGAATTATTGCACATACTGTGTGCTGTTTGCTTTTTTCGTATGAGATTAGTCATATAATACTACAGTGTCCATATATATATATATATATATATATATATATATATATATATATATATATATATATATATATATATATATATATTTAGTGGAATCCACCAGTCACCATGCAAATTTCGTGTTTCGTTCGGAGAGCACATACGCAATGTTATGCAAACGTGTGCTGGAAGCCCCGGATCGCGAACCGCTGGCGAATACTGCGCTCTGTGGATACCGCCCATTGTCAGCAGCATGCAATGCCGTGTGCACTGGGCGCCATGCACAAAGTCGAGCCGGCAATAATTTAGCGTCTCGCCACAGCAGGCAGCCGTGTAACGCCGGCGGCGACAGTGGGGGCGGGGGGGCGGCGAGTGGACAGCCCGGCACGCGCGTCTGCCCGCCGCTTTGACGACAGCGTGACAGCTAGGTCGAGAGCGACAGTGGACACCAGGTGTCAGTCGAGCACCGCCGAGACCAGTGCCGGGAGAGGAGCACAGTGCGGAGAGAGAAAGAGATAGAGAGAGAGAGGGAGGGAGACAGAGAGCGAGAGGGCGTCGGACGGAGGTGAGCCGAGTGCGAGACTGGCGGGTCCGGCACGGCCGGGCCGCCCAGCTCGGCTCCAGAGCGGCAGGAATGCGGCGGCGGCCGGCGGCCGAGTCGTGACGCGCCGCCCGGCCGGCTGCCGACGCTGCCGGGCCCGGCAGCCGCCCGGTGACATACCGCGCATTCCCCCGGCCGCCAGCCGCCGGCCGCCGGCCGCACCAGCTGCCCCCCTCGCCTGTGTCGGCCGGGTCGCGCCGTGGCCGTGTCGCGCGACCGTGCACTGCGCTGCTGAGCTGGACCGGCTGGGCCGGCGTCCTGCAGTCGCGCCAGACAGAGAGGCGGCTGGCGGCGCGGCCGCGGAGCTGGCCGTCTGCTGAGTCAGTGGCCGGCCGGCTGGCGGTTCCTTGCCGCTTCCGCTGCCCCCCCGAGGGAGCCACGCTGTCCTGTCCGACTCGTGCTGCTCCCGAGGGAGCTACGCTATCCTGTCAGACTCGTGCCCCCCCGGGAGCCACGCTGCCCTGTGAGACTCTTGCTGCCCCCGAGGGAGCCATGCTGCCCTGTCAGACTCGTGCCGCTCGCGAGGGAGCCAGCCACGCTGTCCTGTCAGACTATTGCTGCCCGGAGGGACTCATGCTGCCCTGAGTGACTCGTGCTGCCTGAGGAACTTTTGCTGCCCGGTCGCCCTTCTGCTTCCATGCCAAACTTCTGCTGACTGTGGCGCTCCTGTGCTGCTGTCGGACGTCGTTGCAACGCGAGCTTGTTGCTCCACTGCTGGACTTGTGTCGCATTTTCGCTTATCAGAGGTCTGGTGCTCTGGTGCTACCGGAGATAGACGGCGGAATTGCATACTCGGAAGTGGAGCCATAACGTTATTTGAACGCTGCATCAAGAAGTTTCAACCAAGAAGCAAAAGCTTACGTGGAGAGGTAAGTAAATATAGGATATTCGACGGTTAGCATGTACGGTGAATTACCTACCGCATGAGAAGTTCAAAATTTTCAAAAGCAAGTTCGAAAACCTTGAGACCGAAGATGCGAACTACGAATGCAAAAACATAAGCATATTTCAAACGGCCCCATGCATTCACCTCCTACGCCTGTAAGAGTTATGGGCGCCACAGGACCACGTGGTCGATGTGACCAAAACACCGTATAGCGAACTGGATAACCGATAACGCTACCAAGACCCCATATAGCGAACTGGGTAATCGCCTGCTGCACCTGCCGCTGCAGCTGCACCTGCTGCATGACCGATGCGTCGATGAGCCCCTAACATTCATCCTGCCGCGGCTAATTTCGAGGCGATGTCGCCCAATAAGTGTTCCAGCGATGAATAAACGATGTAAGCGAGCGAGTTGGTGTTGCAGCCATGAGGGCTCGTTTTGAAGATCGCCTGTTGGTGCTGCATGCTATATATATATATATATATATATATATATATATATATATATATATATATATATATATATATATATATATATATATATGAATAAAGCGCAGTCGGCAGGATGCGTTTTTAATCACATTTATCACATATTTGAATGCACGTAAATGATGTTTTTAAAGAACATTTTCATATTTGACTATGATTTTTGTTACGATTTTTAATGTGGTACGAATGGTAATTTGGCTCTAAAGCTCCAATAAATAGGGAATATACGTTCACTAAGAACCACAGGATAGTTTTTGAAATAATGTTAACTAGGTGGGAATGTCCCTCCTAGTCCTGTAGTTTTTACCCACGCGCTGTGCCATTTTTGCCAAGTGCCTACCAATTGTCCAATTATTATTGATAAAACTACCCATTTTCATCAGCATAGGTATCATTTTTGCCAATTCGCCCACCCAACAATTATTAATTACAATACCCTTGAAATGCCAAGCACACAGAGCATGCATACACAATGTGACTGCAACAACACGGGAGTTGCTCCGTAGCTTGCAGAAGAGCATGGCTTCCATGTTAGCTACACTGGAGCGCACAAGGGTCAAATAGCTGCATGACAAGTTCACGCAGAACTACGCGCGTATATTGTATCAATGTTGATAACAACTACCGATTGCCGACGAGCAAGGGCCATGCAACGTATATTGTATCAATGTTTGTAACGACTACCGACTACCGAGTTAGGGCCATGCAACTCTATCCGGGTATATTTGTGTCATGACCACACCCATCCCGGTATATTTGTAATAATTCAGAGAGAACTACCAACTTGAACAGCTTGGTGACAATAAGTTTGCGAGTTTCCGTATATAGCGATCAGGTGCACTCAACGTTGCCTTTGCCGGTGAAAATGTCCTTTCTAAGAAATTTCCAACAGCTATCCCATCACTATCAGGAAATCTGGGCAACTCGAAAAGGATGCATATAATGATGCAACTGTCTTTTCCGCCCACAGGAGCTATCTGATGTCATTTCATGACTGGGTGAAGTGGAAGGTAAATGTCAGTGTTTGTCGTGTGAGCCATTTTGTGGCTTTGCAGCGTCTAACTTGTCGCCACACCCAACACACACACTTAGTGAGAACTGCAGTCGCATTGGGTCACCAAGTGATCTGATCAGGAAAACCGGATCACGATCCACAGGCGCGCTGGTCCGGCGTTTGAAGTGTGCGGACGTGTGCCATACCACCCCCCTACCAACCACAAGTACCTCATAGGCCCACTAAAAGCACAAACAAAAAACACTCCCCCAAAAGACCACTCACGCGTGCCAACACCCACAGACAATGAACACAATACTCCAATGGAACACTCACGGACTCATTAGACACTGGCCAGAATTTAAACACTACGCATTACAAACACACCACACTGCACTATGCATACAGGAAACACACTTTAAACCCCATGACCCGTATCAATTCAACATCCCTCAATACACGCTACACAGACAAGACACACACAACACACACACATACAGATCAGGCGGAGTATGCACATACATTAGGAATACAACACCGCACCGCCTGATACCATTCAACACCACAGCAGACATATTACTCACGGAAATCCACCTACACAACACAGCTTACACACTCATCAACATATACGATCCCCCCTCGCGAACCACAGAAACCCTTTCGGAACTAAACAAGGCACTCGATCAAATTCACACACCCGTCATAGTCACAGGAGACTTCAACTCGCACCACCCACTATGGGACACCCGCACAACACGACCCGATCACAGAGCACTCACACTCATCACACTGGCTACACAACACAACCTCACAGTACTCAACACCGGATCACCAACATACCTCGTCCCAATTAGCCACACCCTCCCCACTACCCCTGACGTAACCCTGGCATCCTCCCGCATAGCCCTTACCCTATCATGGACATCCGACCCCGATCCTCAATTCAGTGACCACGCACCCATAACCATCACCTTTAACCAAATCCCGACCATCGGCCCATCGCATCCACCCACGGGCCGATGGAACCTCAAAAAAGCATCCTGGACATCCTTCTCAGAATCTATGGCAGCACAAACAGCACACAACCCACACCTCACACCGGAACAATTTGCAGACACCCTCATCACCACAGCACACCAACACATACCACAGACAAAACCACGCCATCAACACAAACCTCGCGCGGCACCCTGGTGGAGCGACGAATGCCACCGGGCAGTCCGCGCGAGGAACCACGCACGACACAGACACGAAAGACACCGCACACCAGAAACACTCACAGTATACAAACAACTCAGAGCAGCCTGCAAAAGAACCATTAGAAATGCCAAAAAAACGTCCTGGAATAAATGTTGCACCCAATTTAACAGATTCACTCCTCTCGGCGAAATTTGGACACTTCTTGGAACATTCCAACATCGACAAAGACCACCAGCCAAAGCCATCACACTCATACACAACAACGTCACCACCACAGACCCACAAAGAATAGCAAACATTTTCGCACACAACTATCACATTAGATCATCCACACTCGCACAGCACCCCCCACCACCAATCAGACACACCGGCCACACCTTTACAACACTAGGTTCACACTCACAGAATTACAAATAGCAATCACACAAACAGGAAACACAAGCGTAGGACCAGACAACATACACTATTCATTCTTCAAACACCTACCAACACAAGCACTACAAACACTACTGGACACCTACAACACCGCATGGACAACACATACATACCCACAATCTTGGCTACACGCTCTGCTCATTCCTATCCCAAAACAAAACACAGACCTAACCCTATGCGACTCCTACCGCCCTATCGCACTAACCAGCTGTCTCCACAAACTCTTTGAACGCCTTGTCAAAAAACGCCTCCTCTACATTATTCAAACACAAAAACTAATCTCTCCTATACAATCAGGCTTTCTTCCTAATCGCTCATGTCTAGACAACCTCACCTATCTCACCACACACATCCAGGAAGCGGCGGCCAGGAAATGCTCCACCGTCGCCGTCTTCCTGGATCTCAAACAAGCATATGACACGATCAGCATCACAGCACTCCTAGAACACTTACACAACATAGACATACAGGGCAGACTTATACACTACCTTCATTTCTATCTACTAAACCGCTCTTTCCAAGTAAAAATAGGACAACACACTTCAGACACTAAATTCCCCACAACCGGCCTAATGCAAGGTTCGGTTCTTAGCCCCCTTCTCTTTATTTTAGGTCTAAATTCAGTCATCACCGACAACCTTCCGGCCAAAATTGCAATATACGCAGACGACATTGTAATCTGGACTTCACAAAAATTGCCAAACCACGCACTAGCAATACTACAGAAGACACTAACAGAACTACACAACAGACTCGCCCTACTAAACCTACACATCGCACCACACAAATCTAAATGTATGTTCTTCGGTCACCACAAACACACAGATGAACAACCACTAAAAATAGACCAGACACCCATACCATTTGTCACCAGTGCGAAATTTCTCGGCATCACATTTGACCGACTACTCACCTTTCGGTTACACATCTTAGACATCCACAAACGCGCATCAAAAAGAATCAACCTACTACGAGCACTTTCTGGCACAAACTGGGGATCCGATCGAAACACACTTCTAACTCTATACAAATCAATCATTCGGCCAATTTTGGAATACGGATCCCCACTCTTCGAAAATGCAGCTAAATCAAACATCCACCTACTAGACACACTACAACACCAATGCCTCAAAATAGCCACTGGAGCATACATCACTACACGTTATCTCGCACTGCACATCTACAACCACATACCAGAACTCAAACACAGACGCACTGAAGCACTACTTAGATATCATTACAAAACACAACTAGTCAAACACCACCCATGCACTGAAGCACTCAAAATCCGCACCAAACGCAGACACATACTCATGAACGCACCACGACTCAGAACCACGATAGGAACTCGCATACACCAACACGCAAATAGACTACAAATCACACTCCCCACAACACAACCCCTCCCACCACCCACAGCATGGTGGAAACACCAAGCTCCCACAACACACTTCCTCATAGACAAACCGAAACACACATACACAGACGCAGAAATTCAACAACTTTTCCTACAATTCACATCACAATATGCAAATCACAACATCATTTACACAGACGGCTCCAAATCACATACACAGCAGACGGGCACAGCGGCGGTGCTGTATACAAATACAGCACCGCCCCGAGTCATCTTACGTGCCCGTCTGCACGACACAGCATCCACATACACAGCAGAACTCTACGCAATCTTCTCGGCATACTCCACCATCTATAACACACAAATGCAACACAATATCATAGCAACAGACGCAAAATCAGCACTACAAAGCATAACACCATACACCACATTCAAACACCCACTCATTCCCAAAATACTTTACATACATAACAAACTAAACATCCAACAACGCCCACTACTTCTCTGGATCCCAAGCCACACAAACATACACGGTAACGAACGCGCAGACACAGAAGCAAACCTAGCCACAACACTACAACAAACCACGCAATGCCCATACTCAAAATCCGATTACTACCCCACAATCCGCCAAGCACTCAACAAACACATACAACAAACGTGGGACACAACAATAACACAACTCCACGAAATACACCCCAAACACGAACAATGGCACTCCATCAACCAACACACCAGACAAAAAGAACGTACACTAACACGCATACGAACAGGACACACAGCACTCACACACTCCTACCTCATTCTACGACAACAGCGACCACAATGCACAACATGTCACCGAATACTCACAATCAAACACATACTCATTTACTGCACCAAATACAACCACCAAAGACAACATATCACCAACTATTGCGCCACACACAACATCCCACTAAACCTCACTACTCTCCTCAACGACGACCATCCAGCACTACACGAACATGTCTTCCACTTTCTCTCTATCACACGCATACTAGAACAACTGTGAAAAAATGGAAAAAAGAAAACGACAAAAAAACGAACAAAAAACAAACAAAAACAAAACAAAAGATGGAACGAAAACAAAAAGATGTTCCAAAAAAATGAACAAAATAGCCCAAAAAAAAAAAAAAAAAAAAAAAAAAAACGATAAGCATGACGCTGATTAAAGGACAACGAAAGAAAAACAAAAATATACCCCAATAACAAATGTTCTTGCAATGTTTCAACCAAGGCGAAGACCCAACCCCAAACCCCCCACTACACCCCGTACCCCAATCTGGCACCGTCCGGACTGGCGACTCTTCTCAACCGCAACATCTTCGGACTCCAACCATCTCTACTATACTTTCCGCTCAACCCAACTCTACTCAACTCTACTCTACTCAGCTCTACTCTACACTACAAGGATCTACTTCGACTCTGCTCAACCAATCAACACCCTCTTCCACCCCTCGACTAATCCTCCTACCATACCCCTCACCCATTTATACCGCTTAACACCAACAACCGGAAACAGCCGACATCACCACACGGTGGCAGGTTGGCCAAATTCACACACACACACACACAATAGCATGCTGGAGGTGGTATTGCTACTGCACCTCGCCGCCAGCCAGACGCTGAACACCTCTTTGCATACTTAAGTCTGACCGGCGTCTCTAATGGAATTCATCGTCATAATTTTCTTAAGTGCTGCCAGCGAAATGCACTGACACAATTGCAATTTCTCAACCCTAGTTCCGTATTGAAGCATGCACTGCAAACGCCTTGGCCGGGATGCCGGTTCGATGCAGTGTGTGGGTGTGTGTGGGGGGGGGGGGGGGGGGGGTATGTGTGTGTGCGTGTGTGTGTATATGTATGTCCGGTCGCCCGGGAGCCGAACACGCGGCCCTGACGTGCTGCGCCCTCGTCAGGAAGCACTTCCACGTAGTCCACTGTCCGGACTGTCGGCACCAGAAGCTGATGCGGCCGTCAACGCTTGGGGGCGCCTCGGCGCGCGTGCTCCTGGAACAGGTGCCCATTTCAGGCCTCGGCGCGGACTGACACCTGGACCGACTCCGTCCACTGATATCTGAACTGATCCAGTCCACTGATATCTAACTGATACAGTCCACTGATATCTGAACTGATCCAGTCCACTGATATCTGAACTGATCCGGTCCACTAATATTGTCCTTCGGCATGGAAATTCATCCTGTTCACTACTAATCTGGACAACGTTATAGTAGTCATATCTGCGTACCTGATCTAAATATTCAGCTCTAATTTTGCATGCGAACGGTTGCGAGCTTCTCACTCCGATCTGTGTATTTAGTTTTGGCGCATTGATGCCCTCGCCAACCACGAGACGGAGCCGAGTCGCACGCGCTGCATCACGCTCCGCACGTCGATGTGCTTCACTTTTTCTTGCATTATTTTCATCGGCCGTTTCTTACTTACGGCTTAGCAGTTGATTTCATAAACATTGGCCTTCAACAGAGCCTAAACGTACTCTATTTGACGAAGTTCAGGCACTTTCAGATGGTTTTACTGGCGGCCAACCCATCAGACATGCTTTGCCTTGAGGTGCTTATGCACATCAACTCTGCAATGGCACGTAGGTCACCTCAGCATGCAACACCTATACATCCATCATGTATTCCCGTGTCATTAGAAACATACCAGCACGAATTAGGTTAACAGAAAGCGGGTTCCGTAATATCCTCTGACTGGCTTGATAAGGATAATGAAATATACCAATGTTCGCAAGGACCCGAATTCCGTCCGCACCACGCCTAACACACAATACCTCAGGGCCTGCCACTTCCGGCCCACTTAGCTAATGAAATGCACCTCCCCGACGGAAAGACAGATTGATGGATAGATAGATAGATACATTTCACTTCTGAGGTGCACCTGATCTGATATAGATATACCCCTAATATATATATATATATATATATATATATATATATATATATATATATATATATATATATATTGAATATCACCACCATTTGCGCCGCCTTTAGATGTCTGTTGGTGTGTTGTCGTTTACAAACAAGCACAAGTGGTCATTTATCTGAAACAGGATTGAGTGGAATCCAGGCTTGCATAGGTCGCGCCGAAGTATAGCTTATATTACTGCATTACTACATATATTTATGCGACTGATTGTGGAGCGACAAGCAACATGCCTGGCTAGAGGGGAGGGGAGGCCGCTTCCTGACGCGTCCACACGACCTCCCGAACAAACGTGTATTTCAGTCCTCATCATAATTCTATAGATAGACATCTGTTGGGGAGGCAGCTTTGTCAGGGTGCCAGCACATGACCTTGAGCCCTGTGCCGGTGCCCCTCGCCGACAACATCGTAGGATATTTACCGTGCAGCCTCGGCGGACATTATCCACAGTCTTTCGCGCCAGCTGTCTCATGTTAGGGGAGGAGGACAGAGATGAGCGTAGCGTGACACAACGGAGAAGAGGTAAACAAGCCACCGCCGAAAAGGGTGGTGGGTCCGTCTGTGTGATCAATAATTTCCTGCCGGTGGATGGCTGGGCGAATGTCGGCCGTAGCCGGTTGCATGCGCTGTAGAGTGTGTTAGAAGATTGCAATGAGTGTGCCTGAAGAACGGTCAAGTCTATGTTCTTGAAGATACCTACAAAGAAGTTAATGTGGACGACCATGCCCGACCCAACCCAGCTCCACCTTCACGCCTTTGAAGCCTAAACACCTTATTATGACACATTTTCAAGCCCCACATCCCTCACTCAGTACTGGACACTTTAGATGTGTGTGTATGCCTGCCAACTTTCACAATGTTTCTTCCCTTTCTTGCATTCACACCTTTTTGAAAGTAAAGCCCCAGTGGCGGCACTTCCTAATCCAGTACCTAAGTGGCACCGCGTCGCACGCTAACCCTTCCTCTCAAAGTGACACAGCATTTATATTTCCACGTGTCACCGAGAGATGGCAGTGGCAGCTATAGACCGCCCACGAACTCTGTGCTCACAGTGGCGTGTTCAATAATTTGCCCGCATCCTACGAACTCTAATAGCCGAACCTTTTCCCTCCCTTGTCCAGCGCTTCCCATGGCGTTTTATAATGGTCAGTACATATTAGTGGAGAAGAGGGGCCAGTTGCCTAGCAGTTAGCAAAAGGCCATGAACCAGCTTTAGAACAGAGCCTACGAGAGAGCGCCCCGCTCTGCTGACCCAGGCGGCTGGTGACCGCTGACAGTGGTGCTGTCCAGCAGGCTCAGAACGCACTCCAGGTCACATCGGACGGGCATTAGACATGATGGGACTGGGGGATTAGACACGGGGGATTGGATTAGGCGTTCATAGGTGAAGGAGGTCGTCCGGCGGGCTCAGCCTTGCACTAGTGGACTGGGCGAACTGCTGTGCCTCCGTGGTCTGCTGTGTCACGGCCGACTGCTGTGTCTCAGCGGACTGCTGTGCCTCCGTGGTCTGCTGTGTCCCGGCCGACTGTCGTGTCGGATCCCTCCCGACACAGCCGGCAGGGATGTGGCCGAGCCGCCGTGGTCCGAGGAGCGGTGCGCCGAGCGTCGTCGCCGCGCCGCCCACCGTCTGGCCGTCGCCGCCCCGCGCCATCGATTTTACGGCCGGCGCCTCGCATCTGCGGCCATGTCGAACGACGTGGCGCCCGATCTGCCTCGGTGCGCCACGCAGGCACCGCGGAGCAGCTGTGACACACCGGCGGAGCACGCAGCGGCGCGGTCAGCCGAGCACACGGCCGAGCACACGGCCGAGTACACGGCGGAGCACACGGCCGAGTACACGGCCGAGTACACGGCCGAGCACACGGCCGAGCACACGGCGGAGCACACGGCCGAGCACACGATGGAGCACACGACGCAACACGCGGCAGAACACGCGGCGGAACACGCGGCGGAGCACACGACGGAACACGCGGCGGAGCACACGGCGGGACACACAGCGACCCCAGGACGCCCTGTCTGAGACTTGGCACTGGTGGCACGGCGGCGCAAAGTAACGCTCGGCATTGCTGCGCAGGCATGTGCCAGCTCCGAACGTCGGTCTACAACTCGGGTCGCGCTCTGCAGCGGTCCGAGTTGAGAGCGTCCAGCGGAGGTGTGGCTCCACTGCACGGAGCGGAGACATGGACGACGCCGAAGTGATGCCGGCGCGGGAACGTGTCACCCCAAACGGCGTGAAATTAATCGTCGCACATATGGTCGTTGCGTGGAAAGAATGGACACAAAGTCTGCCATGTCCCCAGCCTCAGCGGCCAACATCCGTGGCGCCGTTGATGCCTTCAGGTGCGCTAAAGGCAGCTCGGACTTGTGCCAGAGCTGTGTCAGTGTTGAGTCTGTCAGTGCTGTATCTGTGTTGTGTCAATGCTGTGTCAGTGCTGTGTCTGTATCAGTGTTGTGTCAATATTGTGTCAGTGTTGTGTCAATATTGTGTCAGTGTTGTGTCAATATTGTGTCAGTGTTGTGTCAATATTGTGTCAGTGTTGTGTCAATATTGTGTCAGTGTTGTGTCAATATTGTGTCAGTGTTGTGTCAATATTGTGTCAGTGTTGTGTCAATATTGTGTCAGTGTTGCATCTGTCAGCGTTGTATCTGTGTCCGTGTTATGCCTGTGCCAGTGTTGTGTCAGTGCTGTGTCCGTGTCAGTGTTGTGTTAGTGCTGTGTCAGTGTTGTGCCAGTGCTGTGTCAGTGCTGTGTCTGCGTCAGTGTTGTGTCTGTGCTGTGTCAGTGTAGTCAGTGCTGTGTCTGTGTCAGTGTTGTGTCGGTGTTGTGTCGGTGCTGTGTCTGTGTCAGTGTTGTGTCAGTGTCGTGTTAGTGCTGTGTCAGTGTTGTGTCAGTGTCTGTGTCAGTGTTGTGTCGGTGCTGTGTCGGTGTCAATGTTGTGTCAGTGTTGTGTCAGTGTTGTGTCAGTGTTGTGTCGGTGCTGTGTCTGTGTCAGTGTTGTGTCAGTGTCGTGTTAGTGCTGTGTCAGCGTTGTGTCAGTGTCTGTGTCAGTGTTGTGTCGGTGCTGTGTCAGTGTAGTGTCAGTGCTGTGTCTGTGTCAGTGTTGTGTCGGTGCTGTGTCTGTGTCAGTGTTGTCAGTGCTGTGCCAGTGCTGTGTTGGTGTTGTCAGTGCTGTGTCTGTATCAGTGCTGTGTCTGTGTCAGTGTCTGTGTCAGTGTTGTGTCTGTGCTGTGTCAGTGTAGTCAGTGCTGTGTCTGTGTCAGTGTTGTGTCGGTGTTGTGTCGGTGCTGTGTCTGTGTCAGTGTTGTGTCAGTGTTGTGTTAGTGCTGTGTCAGCGTTGTGTCAGTGTCTGTGTCGGTGTTGTGTCGGTGCTGTGTCAGTGTAGTGTCAGTGCTGTGTCTGTGTCAGTGTTGTGTCGGTGTTGTGTCGGTGCTGTGTCTGTGTCAGTGTTGTGTCAGTGTCGTGTTAGTGCTGTGTCAGTGTTGTGCCAGTGCTGTGTCAGTGTTGTGTCAGTGTTGTGTCAGTGTCAGTGTTGTGTCGGTGCTGTGTCAGTGTAGTGTCAGTGCTGTGTCTGTGTCAGTGTTGTGTCGGTGCTGTGTCTGTGTCAGTGTTGTCAGTGATGTGCCAGTGCTGTGTTGGTGTTGTCAGTGCTGTGTCTGTATCAGTGCTGTGTCTGTGTCGGTGCTGTGTCGGTGTTGTGTCGGGGCTGTGTCAGTGCTGTGTCTGTGTCAGTGTAGTCAGTGCTGTGTCTGTGTCAGTGTTGTGTCGGTGTTGTGTCCGTGCTGTGTCTGTGTCAGTATTGTGTCAGTGTCGTGTTAGTGCTGTGTCAGTGTCTGTGTCAGTGTTGTGTCGGTGCTGTGTCAGTGTAGTCAGTGCTGTGTCTGTGTCGGTGTTGTGTCGGTGCTGTGTCTGTGTCAGTGTTGTGTCAGTGTTGTGTTAGTGCTGTGTCAGTGTTGTGTCAGTGTCTGTGTCAGTGTTGTGTCGGTGCTGTGTCTGTGTCAGTGTTGTCAGTGCTGTGCCAGTGCTGTGTTGGTGTTGTCAGTGCTGTGTCTGTATCAGTGCTGTGTCTGTGTCGGTGCTGTGTCGGTGTTGTGTCGGGGCTGTGTCAGTGTTGTCAGTGCTGTGCCAGTGCTGTGTTGGTGTTGTCAGTGCTGTGTCTGTATCAGTGCTGTGTCTGTGTCTGTGTTGTGTTAGTGCTGTGTCAGTGTTGTGCCAGTGCTGTGTCAGTGTTGTGTCAGTGCTGTGTCTGTGTCAGTGTTGTGTCGGTGCTGTGTCTGTGTCAGTGTTGTCAGTGCTGTGCCAGTGCTGTGTTGGTGTTGTCAGTGCTGTGTCTGTATCAGTGCTGTGTCTGTGTCGGTGTTGTGTCGGGGCTGTGTCAGTGTTGCGTCAGCGTTGTGTCAGTGTTGTGTCAGTGACCAGCGGTCTGTTTGGCGAGTATGGGCAGTATCAGCTGGGTCGGTCGGAGGCCACGACGGGACGGACGACCTCGGTGCCGTATCGACATCCGCCGGAAGTAGGCGCATTGAGCCATTTCCTGCGCACCGTCCCGAGCAGCCGGCTTGTGCTGTGGTGCTGGGGTCCGACCAGGCGCTCCTGATGTGTCGGTGTATGGGGCCGGACCAGGCGCTCCTGATGTGTCGGTGTATGGGGCCCGACCAGGCGCTCCTGATGTGTCGGTGTATGAGACCCGACCAGGCGCTCCTGATGTGTCGGTGTATTGGGCCGGACCAGGCGCTCCTGATGTGTCGGTGTATGGGGCCCGACCAGGCGCTCCTGATGTGTCGGTGTGTGGGGCCGGACCAGGCGCTCCTGATGTGTCGGTGTATTGGGCCGGACCAGGCGCTCCTGATGTGTCGGTGTATGAAACCCGACCAGGCGCTCCTGATGTGTCGGTGTGTGGGGCCAGACCAGGCGCTCCTGATGTGTCGGTGTATGGGGCCCGACCAGGCGCTTCTGATGTGTCGGTGTATGGGGCCCGACCAGGCGCTCCTGATGTGTCGGTGTATGGGGCCAGACCAGGCGCTCCTGATGTGTCGGTGTGTGAGGCCCGACCAGACGCTCCTGATGTGTCGGTGTATTGGGCCGGACCAGGCGCTCCTGATGTGTCGGTGTATGGGGCCAGACCAGACGCTCCTGATGTGTTGCTGTATGGGCCCGGACCAGGCGCTCCTGATGTGTCGGTGTATTGGGCCGGACCAGGCGCTCCTGATGTGTCGGTGTATGGGGCCCGACCAGGCGCTCCTGATGTGTCGGTGTGTGGGGCCGGACCAGGCGCTTCTGATGTGTCGGTGTACGGTGGGGCCCGACCAGGTGCTCCTGATGTGTCGGTGTGTGGTGGGGCCAGACCAGACGCTACTGATGTGTCGGTGTATGGGGTCCGACCATTCGCTCCTGATGTGTCCGTGTATGGGGCTCGACCAGGCGCTTCTGATGTGTCGATGTGTGGGGCCAGACCAGGCGCTCCTGATGTGTCGGTGTATGGTGGGGCCCGACCATTCGCTCCTGATGTGTCGATGTGTGGGGCCCGACCAGGCGCTCCTGATGTGTCGGTGTGTGGTAGGGCCAGACCAGACGCTACTGATGTGTCGGTGTATGGGGCCCGACTAGGCGCTCCTAACGCGTCCTGAAGGTTCCACCGGTAGTGGAACCTTCTGGAAGTCGTGCAGAATGCACATTGCACACGCGGTTTTATGTTTATTTTCCCCGCTAATATTTTAGGTCGAAATGTACAGTGTACACTGGACAAAGCTACTCTCGGGAGCAACAGGCGACTGCACTGTAAACAGTCTAGGCGGTCGCCGGGCGTTGCTTTCAATACACAGGAGTCGATGCTTTAAAGCGAATAAACTGAAGAGTCATTCCTGGGGTCGACTCTCCGGATGAAGTCTCTCTTTGTGTCACAAGCTGTAGCGAGCACCGTGTGAGGTTTTTGTAGTTGACATACCATGATAAAGTCACGCCCCCAAACACCATCCACGACACTGCGCGACACCCGAAGGCATGAGTATACTGGGGGGGGGACTGAACTGAGCTGGTCCCTCCCTTCCACTTCCAGCGGAATCTAATTGGTGCCTTCTTGATCACCGAAGTTACCTTAATAAAACATATTTTTAGTTTGCAACGTATTCTAGTTCCGCGGCTATTCGTCACAACAATCGCGAGCCTATGGAGACTCTCCATATATATCAAGGGTTGTTCATCCCTGAGGGGCTCTTCCATCCTCAAAAGAATCTCCGTCCCGTCCTCTCTGGCACTCAGGGGTCCTCTTCATCCCTAAAGAACCTCTCGTTACCTTACAAGCTGCCCGGACAGTCCTCAACAGCCCAGCAGGGTGAGCTGGGGGCTGGGCTGCTCTGATCACACCTGACCCGAGTCGTGTCGTCTCCGTTCCAGAGAGGGCATGGACTCGCCGGCTGAGTCCCCGCTGGACGTGCTGTCCAGAGCCGCCTCCATGGTGCAGGGCCAGGAGATCGGTGAGTACCTATATAGTCGCCACTAGACGTGCTGTCCAGAGCCGCCTCCATGGTGCAGGGCCAGGAAATCGGTGAGTACCTATATAGTCTCCACTAGACGTGCTGTCCAGAGCCGCCTCCATGGTGCAGGGCCAGGAGATCGGTGAGTACCTATATAGTCGCCACTAGACGTGCTGTCCAGGGCCGCCTCCATGGTGCAGGGCCAGGAGATCGTATATAGTCGCCACTAGACGTGCTGTCCAGAACCGCCTCCATGGTGCAGGGCCAGGAGATCGGTGAGAACCTATATAGTCGCCACTAGACGTGCTGTCCAGAGCCGCCTCCATGGTGCAGGGGCAGGATATCGGTGGGTACCCAGAGTCATCGGTGCAGGGGCTTCGGTAAGTGATAGGCGGCAAGGCGGTGACCCCGCTGCGGCCGATCTCGTGGGCGGACCGTGCCGCCTGGCGCGGCCCGCTTTCACTCGGACTCGCCCAGCACCGTTTGTCGATATGTCTCACCCGAATATTTGTCTTCGGCCCGCTGATGCTCCGCCATCGAGAAACCCTCTCAGAGGCCGTGCCACCCTCATCGAGACTATAGCGGTGCCACATGCGCATTACCAAAAACACTGACCAAGACTGGAACCGTGAGAGACATCCCTTCCCTGCACCGAGTCCGTACTGGCCGTTTTTACGCCGGGGTCGGACCTCGGAATGGCACTGGCGTGCTAACACTGGACCCGGTCTGACAGAGTCCCAGTATGCTGGCATGCAGGCTTGTTGGCTAGTTTGCTGGCGTTGACAGGGTTGTTTTTCACCGGTTACCGCGGGAGAGGGCGAAGTCGGAGCGAATCTACTCCCGCGTATGTGGTAGAAAAGTTCGCCTGAGCGGCCCGGGAGATCTAAGCGTTACGTTTCGGAACCATAATGACTGATTTGTTGCAGTATTTCGCGTTCTAGTTCTTTTTCAGGCCGTCGCATGTGTTCCTTTAATATTTATTGTTTCCAAATTGTGTCTCACCAGTTGCAAAGAAATGTGCGCTCAAAGAAAGGTTTGCGCCAGTTCTTTGCTGACGACTGTACCTAGCAGTGGATTCAGCACCTTCCTTCGGGATGTGATACTGATGAGATTGTCTATGGTAGCACAATGGGTATGATGGGAGGAGTTTGTAATTGTTGAGTGTGGTATGCAATAGCAAGTAAATAGTGTTAGATAGGCTGGGATATATAGCTTCCTAGGAACTTGAGATAAGGGATTGATTAGGGTGAGAGTATGTACATTTCCAGTACCTTTTCTAGATAGGCTTAACCCAGATGGGCCCCTGTGGCTCTTATTAAGCCTTAACACTTTATGACTTTATGACTTTATGACTGACTTTGGACGGTGTTGCACTGTTTGATGCAGCACTTCAGGGTCTAATTTTGCCACTCAAAGCCAGATCTGTTCTTTTCAATTCAATGTCTACCGACTGTCCTCATAATATTTATCCTCAGGTATTCTCAACTTGTATTCCAAGAAAGGAGTTTGTGGCGACATTCCTCCGCGCGAGCAGCTCGCAATGCACATCGGATCGCAGCGGGCACCTTTCGTCCTTCTCAGTCGGTGGCTCACCCTGTGACGTCATACACCACGTGACCTACACGCCCCAGAACCTGGCTGTCTCAGATGTGGGCCATCCTTTGCGCTGGAAAGTTGCATGCGGTGTGGGCCGGGTGGGACAGTTGTGAGATCCGTCACACAGCGTTGACACTTATTCTCATCCGACAATTTGGCACAGTACATTCAGCTTGAGGTACGACGCGTGCCTGCACGGACTGTCAAGGGAGTGCAGATGCCGTCCACCAATTCCCATCCGAGGCTTGGCGCCCGATCCCGTGCGCGCAGCAGGCGAGTCCCACAGCCGGCCGGCCCCTTGCCCTCGCCCTGGCAGCGCCCCCAGCGGCGACGTCCACTGGTGGTCTTCCGTGGTGCTGTTGTTGCCACGCCGACGGCGCTGACGCACGCCGGAGCCGCGGCGAAGCCGAAGCGCGGCCCCATCACGGCTATTCTTTAAATGGCCTCGTGGCCGGGCCTCCTCGCTGCGCCGGCCGACATTCCTCGGCCACAGTGAGGCGGGGCGAGCGGCTGAATGGCGCGAGGTCGCGGCGGCGGCGCGGCGGCGCGTTTTCCCACGCCGGCGCCGGCGGCCGGAACGCCGCCCCACGCAGACGCGCGCTCCGGCCGTCGGCCGCCGACCCAGCTGACGGCCGGACCCGGACGTCGGGCGGCGGAGCGGCGCGGCGGAGAAGCGCAGTGGCGGCACGCGGCCTCGGCGCGCCTGTGGTCGGATCGCGCCGTCCCCGGCCCCGACACCGCACCGCGCGACTCCGGGCCGGTCGCGTCACTGCACGGCCCAAACGGCCGCAAACACCTGCATCCGTTCCGAGAGGACGTATTTGGAAGTGAGCTGGCTGCCGGGCCGACCGCCCGCGCCGGCCGGCCGCCACCGGCGCCGGGCGTCGGGGAACGGCCGGCCGACAGCTGGCCACGGCATGCTGCCGCCGCTCGGCCAGTCACGTGACCGGACTGCTGGGCGAGCCTGGGCGGCCCCTGTGCGTGGCCGGGCCGGCGGAGATCGGCGTGCCACCACTGGACCAGGCGGAAGAAGCACCGTCTCGTCGAGAGGGGTCTGACACCCCTCTGCTGACACAGGACGCAGCCTCAACAGAGCCACATCTGTGTGTCCCCTGTGGTGCGCCGCCTCCTCCCCTCTTCTGGCGCGACAGTGACGCGCGTGAGAAAGCTGCGGGGCCAGATTCTGAGCGTGTTATGTTAATACGAGACGACAGCGGACACGACCTCGGTAGCCATTGCCCTGCGCTAGCCGGCTGTGCTCTCGGCGCCCAACGGGGTCGTGCATACCTCGCGTCAGCGGTGTGGTGTGACTCCCGTCAGCGGGCTGGTGCGACTCCCGCCAGCGGTGTGGTGTGACTCCCGCCAGCGGTGTCGTGTGACTCCCGTCAGCGGGGTGGTGTGACTCCCGTCAGCGGGCTGGTGTGACTCCCGCCAGCGGTGTGGTGTGACTCCCGTCAGCAGGGTGGTGTGACTCCCGTCAGCGGGGTGGTGTGACTCCCGTCAGCGGGGTGGTGTGACTCCCGCCAGCGGTGTGGTGTGACTCCCGCCAGCGGTGTGGTGTGACTCCCGTCAGCGGTGTGGTGTGACTCCCGTCAGCGGGGTGGTGTGACTCCCGTCAGCGGGGTGGTGTGACTCCCGTCAGCGGGGTGGTGTGACTCCCGTCAGCGGGGTGGTGTGACTCCCGCCAGCGGTGTCGTGTGACTCCCGTCAGCGGTGTGGTGTGACTCCCGTCAGCGGGGTGGTGTGACTCCCGTCAGCGGGGTGGTGTGACTCCCGCCAGCGGTGTGGTGTGACTCCCGTCAGCGGGGTGGTGTGACTCCCGTCAGCGGGGTGGTGTGACTCCCGCCAGCGGTGTGGTGTGACTCCCGCCAGCGGTGTGGTGTGACTCCCGTCAGCGGGGTGGTGTGACTCCCGCCAGCGGTGTGGTGTGACTCCCGTCAGCAGGGTGGTGTGACTCCCGTCAGCAGGGTGGTGTGACTCCCGTCAGCGATGTGGTGACTCCCGCCAGCGGTGTGGTGTGACTACCGCCAGCGTGTGTGTATCCCGTAGGTGGTGTTGTGTGTTTCTGTTGGGGGGGGTGTGGTTCCTGTGAATTGTGCCGTGTGACTCCCGTCAGCGGTGTCGTGTGACTCGTGAGTGGGTCTATGCCGACGGTTTCTCGCCACCATCCCGCCAACGGCTTCCAACTGAGCTTTTCTGCCATGACACCGCAGGACTTCCTATCACAGCCTGTGACCTCACCGTCCCTCAGCGACCTCTGTACATCGACGTTACTACCGAGAAGGGCACGCTCCACAGCTCGACGGACTGTTGAGCACGAGACAAGCCTGCCATAGCTCCGACCCACACCCGGAACGGTACCAGAGCAGCGCTGCATCAAAGACCAATCGGAGCTCTCTCCAGAGTCACACCAGAGACAGCTCCAGATCCGGACTAGAAGTGGACCAGAGACAGCTCCAGATCCGGACTAGAAGTGGACCAGAGACAGCTCCAGATCCGGACTAGAAGTGGACCAGAGACGGCTCCAGATCCGGACTAGAAGTGGACCAGAGACGGCTCCAGATCCGGACTAGAAGTGGACCAGAGACAGCTCCAGATCCGGACTAGAAGTGGACCAGAGACGGCTCCAGATCCGGTCTAGAAGTAGACTACAGACGGATCTGAGACCGAAGTTATCTCGAGTCCGCCCCAATGTCCAGGGGGCAACACTTGGCATATGGTCCACACCGAGACATCTGAAGCTTACAGTAATCAGTGTGGCTTCTCTGCTATATTAGCCCTGAATGGAATCTATGCTGATTGAATGCCCCCGCTGTCAGAGAGCCATCGGTTGTCGAAAGTAATGTTATTTGGTATCGAGCTTGATCTTCACATGCTGATTACTTCATTTTTTCCTTCTTTTCTTACTTTATTTCGTTCTCTTTTCTTTAGTTGTTTCCCTGCTTCTTTATTTGCTTCTTTCTTCTGGTCTTTCTTCCTTTCAGTTTCCTTCTTTCCATTTTTTGTTCTTTCATTCTTTCTCCTTTCCGTCCTTCCGTACATCTTTCTCTGTCCATTCATTCTATTTTGTGCCCGTTCTCTCTCTCTCTTTCTCTCTCCCTCTCTCTCCCTCTCCCTCTCTCTCCATCTCCCTCTATCTCCATCTCCCCCTCTCCCTCTATCTCCATCTCCCTCTCTCTCCATCTCCCTCTCTCCATCTCCCTCTCTCTCTTGCTGTCTCCATCGGCCGAGCTAGTGTAAGAAGTGGTGCGACCCAGAACGGCACGCCCTGTGTAGCCGGGCCAGGAATGCGGACTGGGCCCGGTGCGCGGTCAATGTCTCTCCGGTGATGGCAACGTTTCCTGTCTGATAGAGGCCATTGGCCAGATGTAGAATGGTCAAGAGCAGGATAGAAACTTGAAGGGTAGGAATCAGAGAGGGTGAGATCAATGAGACAGAAATAAAACAGATTGATATACAAGTAGGTTGATAATAACGTATATATAAAGATATGTAATTATACGTATCTTTATATATCGATATATAAAGGGCAGTATCGCGCTAACGTTAAACCCAAGGGGCCTTGTATGTTGATGAAGGTGTACGATCACTAAATGCGAGGTATGGAAGCTTCCATACACATTTTGTGGGTCCCTATGCTTATTTGAAAGCCTTTTCGGGGGGGGGGCCTTCACCCTCTGCCGAATATGGAACATTTCCATCGGCTTCAGACCTTCTCCGTTGGCACAGAGCCATCCCCATCAGTTCCGTCTCTCTTTGTCGGCTTGGGAGCCTCTCGCCGACAAGGTGTGTACACCGCTCGGACATTTTCCAATCCCGCGGCCCACCGGCGAAACAGTGTGGGCGGCGCCGATTAGCAATTGCACAAAGTGCGTCGTGAATCACCCAATTAGAAACAGTCCCTGACGGCACTGGGCCCTTCCCAGTTAGGGGCCCGCTGAGCTGGTAAGGCTCCTCTCCGTCTGTTTGGACCCTCCCTGTCAAGCCGTCAGCTCAAGAGCCCGCTTTTTCAGATGTGGGGTCTTATGCTCGGGGGCCCTCTCCTTCAGATCATGGGGTTTCCCATTCAGCTATTCAGCGTCAGGTAGCCTCTCCGTTAGTTCAAGGCCCCTCTCCGCCAGTTCAGGCCCCTCTCCGCTAGTTCAGAGCCCTTCTCCGTCAGTTCAGGGCCCCTCTCCGTCAGCTCAGGGCCCCTCTCCGTCACCTCGGGGCCCTCCGCCAGCTCAGGGCCCCTCTCCGTAAGCTCTGGGGCTGTCTCACTCAGCTAAGAAGCCCTGCGTCAGCTCAGAGGCCCTGCTCTACAGTTCATAGGCTTTCGGTCAGCTCAGGGGCCCTATTCTGCAGCTTAGGGACGATGTCGGTCAGCTCAGCCCTCTCGGTCGCTGGACAAGGTATCTAATTGTTCGCATACAGCTCAAACTAAAAAATAACACAAAGCCATTGACATTGGACATCACGGCTTCAGCTCGTGCTTTGAATTCTTTTGCAGCTGCACCGTGGTTGCAAAAGCAATGCCTAGTTCACAAATGCAATGCGTGACAAGGGCGCCCTGAGGTGGCCTCGGTATGCATAATTGACGGATGTGAATAGGCGGATCTCTGCACCGTGGGGGCAGCCCAAATATTTGTCCCAAATTAGAATAACTTAGCTGTGCGTCAAGAACACATTGTTCTTATTCATTGTTTGATTTGATCTTTGCTTTGCTTTTTGCTTTGCTCTTTGCTTCGCATGTACATACACAAACGTACAGATAATTGTACTAGCGGAGCGTTGAGTGACTGCTTGAGTAAAAAGCAAACCTGCGACATCAGGTCAATATGCATTTGATATGCGTACATGAATAAACATGAACGGCGCTTGTGAGCGGCAATTTGCTCCTGAAAGGCAACAAAGGAAGGTATGAGTGCAGCGAGCTGGCTAAACAAACACGACGTAGCATAGGGACACAATTGATATGTAGCGTATGAAGCTGCAGTTTTTTTTTCTCGCCAGGTTCACAGACATTGAACCAGGCTGTGGCCCCACCCCGATAATAATTTACTAGGTATGTGGCTTATTGCCCGGCGATATAGCCGCTCCTTTACCAACCCGGTGTATGGGTTATGGTCAGGCGATCCAGTTTTTCCTCTACCAGCTCGGCCAATGGGTTATGGTCAGGCGATCCAGCGGCTCCTTTGCCAACCCAATCTATGGGTCAGCGACACATCGGTGGCGTTCGCGTGGGACCCCAAAAGTACGGTTACGTAAAAAAGAGATAAAAGAGAGAGAAAAAAAGAGAGAAAAGAGAAAAAGGACCACAAGCGTGGTCCGGTTGTCCGTAAATAAGTCGTCGCGGCTCTGCGGACATTGCGCAGCTGTGCGAGCAGAGCGGCCAAATCCGACTGCATTTGGCAGCGCCGGACGTCACGTGGGGTGAGAGCAGACCCGAGCCGGCCACGGCGGGGTGAGAGCAGACTCGAGCCGGCCACGGTGGGGTGAGATCAGACCTGAGCTTGCCGCGTCGGGGTGGGGGTGGGATGGGGGTTGGGGCAGACCCGGGCCGACCGCCGCGGGGTGAAATCAGACCTGAGCTTGCCGCGTCGTGGTGAGGGGGGCAGACCTGAACCAGCCGCGGCGGGGTGAGAGCAGACCCGAGCCGGCCACGGCGGGGTGAGATCAGACCCGAGCTTCCGGCTGGGACGGGGTGAGAACAGACCCGGGCTGGCCGCCGTGGGGTGAAATCAGACCTGAGCTTGCCGCGTCGTGGTGAGGGGGGCAGACCTGAACCAGCCGCGGCGGGGTGAGAGCAGACCCGAGCCGGCCGCGGGGGGGGGTGAGAACAGACCCGAGCCGGCCGTCCGGCCATCCTGGCGCGGCCGCCGTCCCGCCGCCACCACCGGTGCGCGACAGGTGCCGCAGGTGCAGCTGTGCGCTGCAGTGCGCCGAGAAAGCCGCTTTTTAGGTGGAGCCCGCTCTATTTGTGGCGCCACTGACGTGGTGTGAGTGGCTGGCTGACGGAAGGTGCGCGCCGCAGGCACTCTGCGGCTGCTGGACTCGAGTCTGACGTGTCGCAGGCCATTGGCGGCGTGTACGTGCTGGCTGATAAGGTACAGGACCTGATGGTGCTGGCGGTGTGTTTACATGCTAGCTGATAAGGTACAGGACCTGATGGTGCTGGCGGTGTGTGTACGTGCTGGCTGATAAGGTACAGGACCTGATGGTGCTGGCGGTGTGTGTACGTGCTGGCTGATAAGGGACAGGACCTGATGGTGCTGGCGGTGTGTGTACGTGCTGGCTGATAAGTGACAGGACTTGTAGGCACTGTGTGCATGCGGCCTACGGAAGGCAGACTGGCCAGACATGGACCAGCCGGTGGTCTCCTGATCTCCGCGTGCTGGAGATGAACCTTAGATAATCTCCGATGAACCTTTCGTGTTTCAGAGCCTAGTGCATGGTGCTGAGGCTCGCTCGATATCAAACTTATCCCTATAGTTTGAACACCGTACAGTGGTAACAATGGGAACAGTGGTAGGCAGGAGCACGGGCTCTGCCGACGAATCATGACCGGGTGGGATATTGAACACTGTAGGTACATTCGGTTTACACAGCGCCCATTGGTGCAATAGCTCCTCAGGTCGTCGAATGCCTCAGGTCATATTGTCATAGTGTCATCATAACCCATAGTGTCATTGCTGCCTCAGCTCGGTGGCCGTGCTCGTCGGCAGAACGCTCACCGCCAGGCCAGGAGTCTTCGCATTTGACATGTTGCAAATACTGGCAACATGTTGCAAATGTTCCGACGTGGCTTTTGCCTTGCCTTTCTTACGTTTCGACTACACGCTTACATGTCAGTTTGTCACCATATATCTTAAATAGTTAGAGCGCCGACTTGCATTGGTATCCCCTGTCCTGGCAAGACAGGATTCGAGTCGCTTCACGCGCTCGCATTTATATAGTCTCCGGCTAGGACTGTCGGTTGGCAACTGGCCCGATATTGCCCGGACCGTGACCGTGCATTGACGGCACATTAAACTTCCAGTGAAAATTATGTCGTTGAGCTGGAGATCACGAATGGGGTGGTGGGGCCAGGGTTCACATAATAATGTTTGCTTTGCATACAACACTGGTTCATAAAGTCACTCGAGGAAAAATTCGAACATCTTTTTTTTAGTGATCCACCGGGTGTCAACGTGAGAGGCAATGCAGCGTGCAAAGTATCGCTTACTCAACACCAATTTTCGTGAAGTGGACCTGTTTTATCCATGCCATATCACTGCAGTGTCATTTTGTCACACTGTCACTGGCCACATCGACTTCACACGTGAAATTCCACCCGCGCGCGTCGCTGATGCTACATTCCGGCACTCCGAAATACCCCGGCACTCCGGCACTCCGAAATACCCCGTCAGTGAGCTGGTGCCCGGTTGCGTGCTGCTGTGGCCTTCCATGCCGAGCTTATTAAGTGGCACCGACGAGTCGTTTTCTGCCGCATTCCTTTCTGCGGGCCGTGGGCGACAAGGTCAAGTCACGGGTCAGCAGACTGAAATTGGCGGCCGGTTGGTTTAGCTTCCGTTGGCGAGCTGGCGATGTTTCGCAGCGGTGCGTGACATACCGCCGGCTTGTCGCCTCTAACGGCAATGAGTTGAACCCATAGTTATAACAACTGCTGTATGGTGGCGCCACAAGTGTAGGCCTTCCTCCGACTGTGGCGTTAACTTCATAGGTGGCGCTGCCATATGCTGCGTCTAGCACTCGCAGTTATAGGTGGCGCTATTATAGGCTCTGAAGCCGTCTCACCCGGCTTGAACGGGGCGTCAAGAGTGCGTTCACACAGGCGTCGACTTATATTTTCCTGGTAGTTTTAAATTGAATGTTCAACCAAGTAGATAATTAGTGTGATTGTGCGGTATTTACACATAATTAGTGCGGTTGTGCGGTATTTACACCGGATTACCCCGACACCATCGAAACCACAAATGTATGCTCTCGCTGCTGCCTTGAATGAGGCTGATGGAGTGTAAAAGATATCTACCACATTACCACATGATACTTCGAAAGAACATCATTAAGGACCAGGCTGGGGAGTCTGCAAAACAGATTGCAACAGATTACACCGTGTTAACACCTGCTCTTGGTACGCAATTTTCTTCTCCACTTTCTCAAGCATGCGCTATCGGAGCGTGGTTGGAAGTATATGCCCGCAAACTAGTGGTGTACCTAGTATTTGCTTCAGGGAGGAAGGGGCAAGTGGACTTGAAGGGGACACGCAGACATTTTTGGGGACATTTTTGTTTACATTTGCTCTCAGATTGGTGTCGAACCGAGCCACTGATTAGACATTCTTTTCATGGCCCGTTACGTTTAGTTTTGCTTCCCGATGTGTTTTAGAGCGCGGGTGCACTTTTGGGGTCACCGGCGCGTGTTTGAGAGTCCGACGCTTTTCAACGCTTTGTCGCCTTTTGTGGAAACACTGTTTTTGAAGGACCAGCTGGTTTTGGTCGCTCGACCGCTTGATCACTCGATGTGTGTATTTGGTGCCCCGGCATTTATTTTTAGAGCCACACCGCTTTCTGTGTCCCAGCCTGTTTTTGAGGCCCTCAAGCCGTCTTTGCAGCTCCGGTTTGCTTTGAGGGTCTCCGGAGCCGGGACGTTTTAAGGGCCTCCGGTGTGTTTTTGGTGGCTCCCGATGTTTTAGTGCCGGGCACATATTTTATAGCTCAATCGCTTCCTTGTGGGACCCGGTGTAACTTCGTGCTCCCGTTGTGCTTTTGGGACCCCGCTGTTTTTATTTGGGACCCCGCTGTTCTTATTTGGGACCCGATATAAAGTTTTGTGGTCACCGACGGAAGGCGACGGGACTTCAGCGCGATTTTTTGGGGCTCCAGTTCGATTTTGTGGGGCTCCGGGGCGGTTTTATGGGGCTCCGGAGCACTTTTTCGGGAACCATCGCGATTCTTTTTCGGGCCGAGACGTGATATTTTTCGGTCCCGATGTGAGTTATCAGAGCCTGGCGCAAGTTTTCCGGACCCAGTGCGATTTGTCATGACCTTCAAAAGCTCTCGGATTTCCGGTTGCCTTTCGGGTTCCTGACATATTGTTTGGAGTTCCGGCTCAACTATTGGGCTCTCAGTGCGATATATTTGTTTCCGACCCGATTTTTGAGACTCGGCAGGTTTCATTTTGTCGGATCCCGGAGCGATATTTTTGGCCCCGGCGATTTTTTGTGGGCCACTGACATGTCTTTTCGGGGCCCCGTACGTGTTTTTTTTTCGGGGCCGGGTGGTTTTGTGGGACATTTAAGTCCGATTTATGGGGCTCAGAGTGATCTTCGTGGCTCAAATTAATTTTGCTAGCCCATAATTCATGTATTTTGCGGGCCCCGAAGCGATTGTTGGGGCATCGGCCTGATTTTTGGGGAAAACACATCTCATGGGTTGGGGGGTGGGGGTGGGGTGGGGGTGGGGTGGGGTGGGGTGGGGGGCATTTGACCCCTCCCCCTTCGTTACGTCACTGCCGCAATCAACACTTCAGGACTGTGACGCCAAAGCGGTGTTGGCTTCCATCGACCTGTAGATACGTTAGGATGTATTCGCACCATTCTGAATGTTTTGCAACATATTGCAGAACTCTACGCAAAAGAAACTGATTTATCTTTTTTTGGCGTAACACGGTGAACGCTCTGTGAAACGGATGAAGCTTCCCACTTATTAAATGGAGTAATATGATTTTGATTAACGGAAAGCAACATCTACTTTCAAGAATATAATATTTTAGATTCATTTAGCACTAGCAGGTCCAGGAGACATGAATAAAGGCCGTTTCCTCAAACAGTTCGTGTCTTGGCACATTCAGTGAAGAATACATACCTGCAGTCATATGCACAGGCGCAGCCAGGGCGCACCCCTTAGCAACCAAGAATACACTGGACCAAATAAGAAATTGTGGGATTTTCGAAACACAAAGCCAGAAATCCTCTGCACGCCTCGCGCGCCGAAAGCGATCTCTGCCCCTCGACATTTTTTTTGGTCGCCCCCTTAAGAAAATCCTGGCTGTGCCATTGGTCCTATGCAATGCTATGAAAGCAACGCATATGGTCGTTAAACAACCATTAGCAGTTCATGTGCCCCGAAACCGCAAATAAATCAACCAGCCAACGTCCATATTAAGCCTCAGCAACATTAGTTGTGGGGGTGGGGGGTGGGGGGGTTCCCCAAAAGTATTGGGGGTTACCCTGCCTTAACCACGTGTGGGCCACCCATCGATCACCTGTCGGCCACCTCTCCGCCATCCATCGATCACCTGTAGGCCACCGCCCGGACACCTATCGACGACCCGTCAGTTACCTGTCGGCCATCCCTCGATCACTTATCTGCCACTCTCGGACCCCATCGGTTACCCCTCGGACCCCATCGGCCACCCATCGGGTACCTATCGGCCACCCCTCGGGACCCTATCGGCCACCCCTCGGACCCTATCGGCCACCCCTCGGACCCCATCGGCCACCCTCAGACCCCATCGACCACCCTCAGACCCCATCGACCACCCCTCTGACCCCATCGACCACCCCTCTGACCCCATCGGCCACCCCTCTGACCCCATCGGCCACCCCTCGGTGACCTGCCCGTCACGGCGCCGCCGGCGTTCCGCCCAGCTGCAGGCGCGGCGGCCGGCCAGGTTGACCAGTTCACGCAGCACGTGTCGGCCTTGCCCCCTACCGGCCAACACGGCCGGCGCGGCGCGCCGAAAAAATCGCGCCACCAACCTTGAGAGGTCGTGTCGGCGCCGGCCGCACCGCGGCGCCACCGGCGCGAGCGATGCTATCGGGCCTGGGAACAAAAACGGGTCCCGCCGGCGGGCGCTGAGCGGCGGCGCGTACTCGCGCCGTGTTTTGGGGCCGCGCGTCAAAAGTGGCGCCTTTTTGCGGCGCGTCGTCCGAGTGGCCATCACTGGCGCCAAGGCCGCATGGGCGCCTCGCGGACCCTCGCTCGCCGTCCGAGGTAGTCCTGACAGTCGGCAGGCCCGTCCATTGGCATTGTATCACAATTGACCAGGATTGTCTCAGATTTGTACCCTTGTTCCTGTCATGGGTGGCAGAACGCCCGAATTTAAGGGGAGCACGTGGCAGGTGTTGGCTCGATGTTTTTTTCAGTGAACGCTATGGGGTGAATGTTAAATTTCAGGATTTATGAGAGGACACTATGCCCTTGTGCCCCCTTTTCTAGTTCCATCGCCTATGTTCTCTGCCAAATTAACCTTAGCTCATCAGTTTTTGCATTGTATATGTACATATATGTGATGTATATTGTACGTATGCGCAGCCAGGGGGCCCGGGGGTCCCACCCCTTCAAATGCTCAAATGGTCCGGGTTTGAGGTCGAACAAAAAGGAGATGATACAATGCCTGCGATGCCTGGCTGCCTGCCATGGGCCCGAGGGGGCTAGAAAGGCTAAAGCAGTTCGTCAATGAACTACGGTGCAAAAAGCAAAATAAGACGATGCTTAGTTCATATCACGGTGGATGAAGGTCTCCTAGAAGCGCACCGGAGGGCGGGAAACTCATGACTCCATAAAAAGCGTTGGAAAACATGGAAGCACGCGAAAATTCTTTTGAAGCACATGTAACGTTCCCAAGTGTACCGTGGCCTCATGAAGAATGCCGATAACTCCCTAAAATGCACCAAGACCCCTCATATCGCACCAGGGCCCATGCAAACACGATGGGCTCTCAATCCATATCCACTGTGGCCCGTGCAAAAGTTCAGGACCATGCAAGAGCGCTGGTGTGTATGAAAACGCACGAGTGTCTTATAAAGCATCACGAGAGCTCCTGATCTAAAAGCGTAACGGAGGGCCCCTAAGTCACGTTGGATGCACGAAAGCGCTCTTGGCCACTTATGATGCACTTATGATGCACCGAAGCGTACAAACAGCACCAAGGATTCGTAAGATGTGCCGGAAACCCCAAAAACGCACTGGGGAGAAAACAGCCACATGGTCCTTATGCAAATTCTTTTTAGCCTTAACACGCGCACTGGAGGGGGGGGGGGGCGAAATCCGCCCACCCCTCCGGTTTTTCGCAAATACCTGCAGATTTTACCGGTGGATATACGCGATTTTCGGTGTACCTGCTTAGAAATGAACGACGCGTCGTTTAAAGGAAGAAAAATGGAATTCTGCCGAAAAGTTTTCAAATTAGGGGCCGCCAAAGTAAAAAAATGTTATAGCGCCAGACCACAAAAATCGGCACTGATGCGCTTCCAGCATACTGACAAAAGGGAAGTGTTCTAGGCAACACTAGCGACTTGTTTGATGCATATTGATATGCTGTATAGTTTCAAGGTCATGTTAGGTCACCAAGGTCAAGTCAGGTCAAGTTCATGACATATTAATGGAACCAAACTTGATCAACTGGAATGTTGCCATAAATGCACTACTGGTTGTCATTTGTACTGTTTCTCATTGCGTTTCCATACTTTATTCATGTACTTCACTCCCTTCTTCACGAAGCCGATTGCTCCGAGCTGCCCGACGGAGCAGTCGGGCGGGCGGCCGGTTCCGGTAACTGGAACAGGTAACTGACCTGATAAAGTGGTGCTATATAGGTGACCTGAGGTCACATGTTGGGTCTAGCATCTGCATTGCATCATTAATAATGTCCAAAACATCATTGATGCCCATTTTTGAGCATTTAAACACAATCACATCGATCCATAACGATGACAAGCCAAGCCACGCAAAACCGGAAAATTTTGCCAATCTGACCTCATTTGACCTTGAAGATATTGACCTAAGGTCACGAAAATTGCACACAATAGAGTTCACTACCGTGCCCATCCACCCTGCGAATTTCGTTCCTCCAGCTTTACTAGGAGCCGAGATCTTATGGGGGGGGGGCGGAATCCGCCCCCCCCCCTCCAGTGCGCGTAATTCTCAGAGGCCCTCCAGGGCGCGTGTTAAGCGTACCTGAGCGTCTCACGCGTGGTAGGGAAATCACAAAATCCCACCAGGATCCTTTCAGTTCATCGGAAACCCAAAAATCGCACATGGAACACAAACATGCGCTGTGTGACCTATAAAATGCACAAAAAGGCAAAAGTATACACACATACATACATTGATGGATGAAGGAATATATGTATATATATATATATATATATATATATATATATATATATATATATATATATATTGAGATGAGATTATTGAGATGAGATTATTGAGATGAGATTATTGAGATTAATATATTATAGATTCACTATATGATATATATATATATATATATATATATCATATAGTGAATCTATAATATATTCATCTTAATCAGCATATCAATTCTGCTCCTAAACCTACCTACAAGATGTCTAATCAAAATCAACTAATAAAAAACTGCTAAGCTTTGCAATCCATGCTGCTTTTTAGTGAAGGGTGGTGGATTGTGTCCAAAGGCGGATGGTACGATTCATGTGGAACATGACATATGCAATAAAACAATAAAGCCAGCTGATGACGTCACTAGTCTTATCACTCGCCGTTCAGCGACACCACCAACTCCGAGTTTTTTCCGTAGACTTACGTGGGGAAAGGTTCAGCCAATCTGTGGTGCTAAGCACCGTGTTTAACAAACCACGATTATTTTGCGTTACCAGACAGTCGCGAGTGCAATAGAGCTTATCTCAACAGTTCTCTCGGCACCTACAAAATAAACGTGCTGTCGCCAATTTAAAGCTTTTGCAGTTGATGCAGCAGAACCTGTGGTTGATGGACTGCCCAGCCCGACTTTTGAACACGTCGAGGACTATGAGGTCGCAAAGGAAAGAGTGTTAGCAAGACGATCAGCTGGGCTTGGAACGCCCACCAGCTACACATCGTGCTCGGAACGGTGCGCGGCTATTGGCACCCATTGGTGGAGCGGTGCATGATGAGCTGCGGCCAGAGTACACGATCAGGAACCAACACAGCGCCACTTCGTGACGCAGATGTGTGCCAAGTATGCAGTGCATGCGATACGAGATGCAAAAATGGTCTGCGTTCTATGGTGGATCAACACTTGAAGTGGGATAAGGCTTTGGTGGCCTCCAGTTTGTCATAATTCAGCCAAGCCTGGTGGAGTGGCGTGTGGCGAGATCGGGGTCGGCTGTGGGCGACAACACGGTCCAACACGACAACACGGTTGGGCGACAACACGGTCCATCGTGCCATTGATACAAACAACATTGGTCCATCAGTGAAGCCTGCGAATATAAGTATGCACAAAGGTATGTACTATGAGAAGTACAAGCCTGTACTGGGGAGTCTGTACTTTCGAGCCTGTACCTGTCTTTGGAGCCTGTTCTGGGAAACCTCATGAAGAAGGCTAATGAGCTGTACCATAGCATGCCCTAAGGTTGGGAAGTCACATGGAGGTTAGTGAGCTGTACCATAGCATGCCTGAAGGCCTGATTACCGCATACGCATAGAGTGCACATAGGTGATTCCACCTTCATTATTAAGGCATACCCTGTACCAGATTTTTAATCGCACCGGGAAAGAAAAATAGCGTAGTTCAGCTTCCAAGGTATATCTGCTGGTATGTCAGTGCCTCCCGCCACAGATCAGACTAACTGTGTAGCGAAGCGGGTGAAGTACATACGCGTCGTGTCGTAAGACCTCGCACAGATATCTTTCAACCAATCGCTATAAACGAAAAACATATCGAGTTCTTGCAGCGTCCTTTGCAACGTTTTGCGATTGGGACCGTCGGCGACCATGAAGGCGGTGTTTATCACCAGATTATCATCGCGTGGCGGTCAGAGCTGTACTGCTGCCCAGCCGGGTAGCAGTCAGAGCTGTACTGCTGCCCAGCCGGGTGTCAGTCAGAGCTGTACTGCTGCCCAGCCGGGTATCAGTCGGAGCTGTACTGCTGCCCAGCCGGGTAGCAGTCAGAGCTGTACTGCTGCCCAGCCGGGTGGCAGTCAGAGCTGTACTGCTGCCCAGCCGGGTGGCAGTCAGAGCTGTACTGCTGCCCAGCCGGGTGGCAGTCGGAGCTGTACTGCTGCCCAGTCGGGTTCCGTGTCAGCCGGGTTGCGGGCCAGCTTGCGTTACGCCTAGACCTGCGTCACACGCAGATGTACGACAACTTTTTTTTACCGCACGCGCAGATGCTCAGCTGATCTTTCTCGCAAGGTGGATCAACTCGTGTGAAACGTGACCAACGTCTTATCCAACAAACGGGAAACGACAGGTTAATTCTTGCCCGTTGTAGCATACGTACACATGCCAAGTGTATGCAGCATAAAGTGACCTCGATTTGGGTGGGATTTTGGATTAGTTCTGTGTCCAGTTGAGTGAACACAGGAACAGACATCACCCTGAAGGATCATTATCAGAATGATATCAATCAGAATGATGCAGGATGACGTTCATGGCATTCTGAGCTTCATCGAATTATACAGTATGTTCTTCATATACCAAGACAACTGAGCCTTCATGCGGTGAAGGCATAATGCACACTACCTAGCTTATTATCAACCTGCACTAGACTACAATCACTAGTGTGGCGAAATTTCACGGACTATGCTCTGGGCAGTAAGCATCACTGAGCTGCCGGTCCGGACTGCGTTTGATATCATGGCTCCATGCATCATTGAGCACGCCCAGCCGGTGCGACACGCTCGCCCGCGCTGTCTGGCTGCGGCCGGCCGCCACACGTACGCGAGCTGCCGCGTCACTGTTGAGACAACCTTCGGCTGGTTTGGCTGTATTGACGACGTGACAGACCACGGGAACTGCCAGTTTTTGCTTTCTTTTCATTAAGCTGACGTGTATCGCGTCAATCTGTGTGTACAAGGTGTCGGACGCTTAGAGTCGCCCGGGCGGCGACACGATGTGTCCTGTGTCGGCTGTTCTCGGTTATTAATGACCGGCCGACTCATGCCTTATTAGGGGCTCACCGAGAATCGCCCAGCAGCTTGCGGCTGGCCCGATAACATCCAGCTATTTATTGCCAGTGCCGTTCCACGGTCTTCGGATTTCCCGGATGCCGGCGCCGTCGCGAACTTTTCCAACGCCCGGCACACAGTGTAGCGACACGTGGGAACCGAGAGCCAGCAATTCCACCCGCCACGGACATGTCGACGTTTGGCGCGAAAAAAATGTGGCGCGCTTTTTACTGATGGTCGAGGCGGCGGTGACGTGGCGAATTCGAAGAGGTTGGTCATGCTTATTTTTGTCCGGGATGGAAATCGTAGTTTATCGCTGTCCTTTTTGCATATCCTACTTAGATTTGTAATCAGTAGCTTAGCAGTGCTCAGTGGCACCTAACGACACTGCTGATCGGTGTGAGCTGAGGATATTTACTGTCACGATGCATTGTTGTAGTGCCGGTGGTTAACCACACAACCAACGTGCTGACTAAAGCTCCTCACTCCTCCCCAACTTGCCGGCTGAAGCTTCTCAGTTATTGCCGATATGCCAGCTAGGCTATTTACTGAATCCTCTCCCCATCCCAATATGCGATAAATTCCTCAGCCCTCACAAATACTACAGCCTAAGGTGCTGTAATCCTTCCAAAGGCATGGAGTAAAATGGGGTAATTTCCCGTGTGACGGCAAAGCTTATGTGCTTCCAAAGGTGTTTAGTAAAATGCAGGCAACGCCCGGGCTAAGCTGATGTTAGGACGCCACCTTTTTGTTTTCACAAATAAGTGGGTGAATTGGCTAAGCTCTCTCGGACATATAGGCTGAAATGATGCAACTCTCACCAGCAGGTGACCTGAGTTAGCCCTGTTAAGGATGGGTGTTTGATGGCACCACCGGCGCCACCGTGGCCTGTGGGTCACTCTTGTCCTGCCCCTGATATGTCACTGTACGCTCACTGCTTCCCCAAAAAGTGAGCCAAAGATGCAACTCTTTAACACATCATAAGCTCATATAATTCGCCCTATACTGGTAAACGCAAATAAACGTTTAAATGTTGGTTTGTGATTTGCTATTGACATGTGTATCTGACATCGGTGCAAATGAAGTACGATACGCGAGTATAATCCCAAAATTGTTCAGTTCTCCTTGGAAACTGTTCGGGAGGGCTGAACAGCTTGCTGACGCCACGGGTTGTCGAGTGGCCAAATGACCTAACCCGTCTCCAAACCGAAGACATGTCCGAGTCGCCAGCTCGGATGCACGTGCCTCCGAAGCTATTCTACACACCATCTCTTCCCGACGTTGGTCTCGATCGATTCTCAGTCGGATGGACGACGCCCCAACAAGTACCGCTTTGGCGGAGATCGCTGGCTCGGCCACCGTTGGCGCCGGGGAGGATAGATCTCCTCAATAACTTTGAAGTGGAACATTATGCCTATGGGCCGAAAAACCGTTGCGTTGTGAGACTGAGCCTAAAAGCCGTAATTTCTGCCTCAGCCATCTTGACCTGGCGGAGCCCTTGGCTATGTCACGCTTGACAAGCAATCCTGAACTTTCTGTCGAGGGAGAAGCAGATGCATTGGAACATGTGCTGTCGAGACACTGATTTGCTACATGCACGTGCATTACAGATAGTTTACCATTGTCTCACCACTTGGTATCGGGTACGGGTGAAGGCCTTGGATGAACTGAAGCTGTTTCAGAAGCGACCAAACCAATGTACGGAGCATTGCCGGCGGACCTTTGGTCAAGACATTTCAACAGGCATTTCTCGGTTTGGCGAATGAAATATCGAAATATCCTGATTTTTATGATCTTGATTTTCGTGCTATTTTCGCCAATGTTCAGCCGGTGGCAGTTGTGCAGTATCTGGGCAGTTCAAGGACAGTTCAAGGACAACTGAGCCGACCGCACCCTCACTTAGAAACATGAATGTCTCCTTAAATCCCCTGAAAAATCATCTGGATACTGATTTAAGCGATGCCAATTTTTACATGCTGGCTACTGGTTCGAGGGAAGCATGGACATTGCACGTACATGGGATCAACATCGTAAATGTTCCCAATCACACACACACACACACACAGACACACACAGACACACACACTCACACACACACACACACAACTTCCAGGTCACGGAACAACAAAGCAGGGGCAGATCCAGACATCTTGATCAGGACCACCTTTCCATGCCCTCCGTACCCCTTGAATCCGCCACTGCAACAAGTGTGGTTAAGAGTGGTTGTGAACGAACAAAAACCCAAATGGAATTAGGGACAAAACTGGACCACCGGGGAAGCAGACTGGACCAGTGTCCCCACTGAGTTAGCACTGGAGAACAACCGTCACTCCACATATGTGTATGTTTCTGAAACTGGACCACTGGGGAGACAGACTCATCATTGGAGAACAACCGCCACTCTACATAGGTGTGTCTGCAAAATATTGGCATGACGCAAAAGCTACATGAAGGCAATGGGCGGGCCGAAATTAATTTGGGTGGCATACCACATTGGGTCCAATGTTAGAAGTGGAAATTATGGTGGGTGGGGTGGGATGGGGCAAACATCCAACATGGGGGGGGGGGCATGTGCCCTCCCAAAGGCATACACAGCTACACCCATGCCCCTCCAAAGAAACACGACACGCCGATACATACATAGGTACTTTTCGCCGCCACACAGTCGGCTGCCGACATCTCACTGCTTACCGAACCGGCGGCTGGCGACGGCCGACATTCATGCCAACGGCTAACCTTTCACGCGGTATTTTCGCAAGCATTCCGTGTACAAATGGTTCACGTATCAGCGGGCGGAATTTCGCCGGGCGCCGCGTCAAACAGGGCTGCCAGCCGGCTGCCAAATTCCACACGTCGGCGAGCCGCGCCCGTTCAACTGCTACCGACCCGGCGGCCGCGCCGGCCCGGCTGCCGACCGCCAGGCGCGCCTTCAGTCGACGCTGCAGCCCCGACCAATCGGCGGCGTGGCCGGCCGCTGTCGGCTGGCGAGCGTCGGCCGCCGCTCATTCAGCTGAGCCGGGCGCCGGCCGGCCGCCAGTGCGGAGCGAGCCGTGTCGGTGTGGGTGTGCGGGAGCGGCCGGAGTGGGCGGCGCGCGACACTGTGCTACTGTGACGCCGCGGGGCGGCCGTGTGACGCGTGACGCGTGACGCGCGAGCATGTGGGCAGCTGGCGGCCGAACATAGCCCGGCCACGCGCGCCCCGATGTCTCCGACCATGTCCGACCAGGAGCGTCCCCGCGCCAAAGTCTGGCAGCCGTGGTTCGACGAGGATCGCGACGGTGAGCGGGGCCGGCCGGTGATGAGTGACGGCCGTCCGCTCTGCAGTTGGGTGACGGCATCGGCCGCTCCTGCTGGGGCCATATCCACTAGGGCCATATCCTGGTGGCTATATCCATACCCATGTCCATATCCTGGCGAACGTCCTGACACCAGCCGTATATATAGAGGCATGTGGGGCAGTGGGGGAATGTGCCCCCCCATGGGAAATTGGGCGCCCCTCCGGCCCGGAAAAAGGTGTCCCTCCGGCCCGGAAAAAGGTGCCCCTCCGGAAGGCCCAAGTGCACCCGCCCTCGATTTTGTTAATCAGCCAGAGGCGCCCATCGGAGGGCGAAGTGGTGCCCGTTCCCACATTTGCGCCCATGACTTCGTGGATGCGCCCCTGACTATGTGCCATCCCTTCAACGGGTTTCAGCTGCCTCCGACCCAGGCGAATGGATGGGCATAGAGTACCGCAGAGCAGACCATGGATGCGATGGCATCCCTGATCATGGTGTGGCGGCATCCCTGACCATGGTGTGGCGGTATCCCTGACCATGTTGTGGCGGCATCCCTGACCATGGTGTGACGGCATCCCTGACCATGGTGTGGCGGCATCCCTGACCATGGTGTGACGGCATCCCTGACCATGTTGTGGCGGCATCCCTGACCATGTTGTGGCGGCATCCCTGACCATGGTGTGGCGGAATCCCTGACCACGGTGTGGCGGCATCCCTGACCATGGTGTGGCGGCATCCCTGACCATGGTGTGGCGGCATCCCTGACCATGTTGTGGCGGCATCCCTGACCACGGTGTGGCGGCATCCCTGATCATGGTGTGGCGGCATCCCTGACCATGGTGTGGCGGCATCCCTGACCATGGTGTGGCGGTATCCCTGGCCATGGTGTGGCGGCATCCCTGGCCATGGTGTGGCGGCATCCCTAACCATGGTGTGGCGGCATCCCTGACCATGATGTGGTGGTATCCCTGACCATGGTGTGGCGGTATCCCTGACCATGGTGTGGCGGCATCCCTGACCATGGTGTGGCGGCATCCCTGACCATGGTGTGACGCGGGATCGGGATCGACGCAGCTCAGTCGGTACGGCGCTGAATCCTTAAGCGTTGGATCATGGGCTCGAATCTCACGACCGACGGGATTACCGCGAGGTTACCGAGACCCGAGAGCAATCGACGTATCCCTAGCCATCGTCCGACGGAGTGGTGTTGTGAGCATCCCTGGCCATGGCATGACCACATCCCTGGCCGTGGTGTGACCACATCCCTGGCCATGGCATGACCACATCCCTGGCCATGGCATGACCACATCCCTGGCCATGGCATGACCACATCCCTGGCCGTGGCATGACCACATCCCTGGCCGTGGCATGACCACATCCCTGGCCATGGCATGACCACATCCCTGGCCATGGCATGACCACATCCCTGGCCGTGGTGTGAAGCGGTCTGTTTTTACGTCGAGATCGCCGAAGCACTGGCACCAGACCTGTGTTCCGCTCCGGACAATGTCGATGCGATCACGTGTGACTAGTGATGGGCGCAAAATGACCATTGCAGTCGACGCGCCCTAAAGCACAAATCCACCACCACCACCACGTGTGACTAGTGGGGTGGCGCTAATTCCGTGCATGTCAGCTGGTGAAGGTCGTACAACACCACGGCGTACTCAGCCATGTGCCCTAGCCGGGTGCTGGTTTCTGAAAGTTAGTGGGGAGGCACAGTACATGGAGGACATGGGCGATCGAAATGGATTTGGGAGAGGTGCACGCTCCATAAGGTCCCATGTTTAAAGTTGAAATTATGGGGAGGCGAGGGGGCAAAGCCAACATTGAGGGGGCACTCGTCCCCTCAAAAGTATGTATGTAAAACGACACCCATGGCTGTAGTGAATGACTGAATGACATGGGACCATTTTCTCAGATGTAAAAACAACAAATGGATTTTAATGCTTTAGGCCAATCAAGTGGGTGGGTGCATGTCCAGCTTCCTAGTTTTTGAGAGGCTGAGCCCATTCAATGATCAGTTGAGTCCCTCCTACAATTTGATAGTTAGCATGGAACCATGTGACCTGCCATAGCAGCGCGTTTTGACTTCATCAGCTTAGGCATTGCTGGGCACTGCCAGTGTGGGGTGTACCGGATTCATGGATTGGAAACCAAGCTGTAACCAGATTTGCCGGGTTTGCCAAGCAACCCGGATTTGTAATTATTCAAAATCTGGATCTCACTATTCAGTCAATAGTACCACGAAGAAACGTGATCTTCCCATGTTCCTATATGCAGGGATTGCATTTCCAACACTATGTTGCATTTTTTGTTTCTCAAACTTCTTGGCATATCTACCTCAAAGTTATCATCATGTCACGATAAATTGAAAACTGCGTCATCATTCACAAGCCAGGCTACTTTCATAGTTAACGAATACTATTGAAAGAATTATCGATCTAAGATCTTATAATGTGCCCACATTTGGCAACTTTCTTCAGTAAGAAACATGACCCCTCAATTTAAAAAAAAACATACATCATCTTTCGCTTCCCCATTCCTTTTACTGCTAGATTCAGCTGAGGAAATGGTGGGTATTTTCGTGCGGCATTAATGATCCGAACTAAGACATCAATAGACAGATCTGAGCCCGCCCCGCTTCAGCTATGCCAAAACTCCTCGTTGCATGCCACACGAGGCGGTGGGGAACGGAGTGGCGGCGCAGGGGGGAAGGGGGGGGCGGCTGACAGCGACTGCGGATGACAGCCACTGTGGCCAGTGCAACTGACAGCCACTGTAGCCACTGCAGTTGACAACCACTGCAGTTAGTGCAACTGACAGCCACTGCAGCTGACAGGCACTGCAGCTGACAGCCACTGCAGCTGACAGTCACTGCAGCCACTGTAGCTGCTCATTCTCACTTCTTACCGTCCCGGATGTTTGACATTGAGGGGAGGGCGTAGGAAAAGCCGGCCTCTGGCTGGATTAGAGACGATTGAACCAGAGAAGGAAAAAAGCTCTCTCAAGGTGTTCCAAATGACCATGGCATTAATTAGAAGGTATGTCCAAATTTTTATCTCTATCAATCCGATGATACTAAACGAAAACAAAAACAAAAAGGAACAGCCCAGCAAACCGACCAAATTTAGGTGAAATCCGTCTCGATTTACGAATATTCTGAAATCAGGAATCCGGTGCACCCCTATTCTCAATAACTACGTGGAATATCTACCCCTGCTTGGAAGTACATACAACTATTCGTTATGCAACGCATGTCATTTTGAAGAACACACTTTTTGTGCTAAGACGTCTTTTTGCGGGGTGGTAGGATTGCCCAGAATGCTCACCCTTCCCCATCCGTACGTGTTCAGGTATACTTCTTTGCCTGCAGGAAAGGCTGCTCTGGTTTCGCAGCTTTAATTTATATTGACTATTGCCCGATGTTCGAATAAACCCAACGTTGACTGAATGACTATGTTTCTAACTATGTTGCAACGTTTTGATCCGCGAGTCGTTCTGGTGTAAGTAATGAGTGCAATATAGCCGAAGCAGCCGACGTACCCAAACATCCTAACTATACACAATCGATCTGGTGGATATCTTGCTCCTACTGGTCAAGATCTGCTGTCCGGATACCCTCTGGCGGTGGGACAGTTGCTGTCCGGATACCTTCTGGCGGTGGGACAGTTGCTGTCCGGATACCCCCTGGCGGTGGGACAGTTGCTCTCTGGATACCCTCTGGCGGTGGGACAGTTGCTGTCCGGATGACCTCCGGCGGCCGAGCTGTCGCCGGTTGGGTTGTCTGCTTCAATACGGAAGACGCCCTGGCATCTTCTGTCTTGTTCTGCCAAGCTCGTGGAAAGGAACACTTCATCGTGATGAAAACATGCCGTATTGAATATGTATTTGTCGTAGTTGTTACTTCTCTTCACTGTGGCAGCACTGGCCATCGCCGAGTCCCTTGGACATAAGTACCCGTTATCGCATGTGATGGACATTCACGAGCGAGGTCGGTGCCCCAGCGAATCTTCTCCCCGTCTGCATACGGCGCACGTTCATATGAGGGGCCGGCCAGGTCCAAACGACCAGCATACGCTTGAAACATTAATGTTTTTGTTTATGCACAGCGTTTCAAGTCCGGATTAATGCGTTCAGATGCGACCTGATCTTTAACTTTTGGCTTTAAGAGTTTAGGCTGAAACATTTTCTTTGAAGTCTGCATGTTTTTTTCTCTCGAAGAAAATGCTTCATGATGGAGCTCAGTTGGTTGAAATCCAGCCGGCTCCGACTGAGGGGCTGCGAGCCAGGCTCCGGATACGCGCTATATGGTTATGCCATGTGACCTGCGCGTCGCAAGGCCGGTTGACTGCTTGACCAGTCAGTCCGATGGAGGGTGTCGGGCTGAACAGCTGTATACGGCGTAAGCTGGGCGGAAGGGCTGGAACAAAAGATGAAGTGACACGGCGTGACACCCATGTTTAGTCGACAATTCGTCAAAGTGCACCTGGTCGGATACGTTCACTCCATTCGGCCGATTTGTCCGATTTCGGCCAGATTACTTCCAAGTTCGGCGGAATGAGATTGTGTTTTAATGCCGATGTGCCAAAATGGCACATCCTGTTTCCGCAGGTGGCTCCTCTGCCTGTCTTGAAGCACGGTGATGAGATGTTATGTGGTAGTCCCATTCCTTTTCGGCCACCATCCTGCCGAAACGTAGTGAGACGGCGGCTGAGAGTACCTCAGTTGTGCGACTGAGGTAGGCAATGCTGCGGGCTGCGTAGTCCTTGGCAATGCGTCGCGCTCAAGGGGCAGGTTGCAAGGGCACAGTCCTGATCTCCTGATCTGTCTAACCCTCCTGTTTCACGGGGTCTGTCCACAGAGCAGCTGCACACCTGGGATCGACGTCCTGGCCGATCTCGGCATCCATTAAGCAGCCGTAGCTGCGTCGTGCAGTTCCACTGAAGCAGTGCTCAATACAGTGTACTTAGCCGTGCCCGGGTCTGTCACAGACGGAGCAACTTCGGGCGTCTCATTCGGAACCGACCACAGTTCGCGCCCCAAGATTGACGGATTGTTTAGTTTAGATGCGTGTTGTTTAGAAGCACTTAGACCATACACGAGCCGAAGCCACAGCCAGCAGTTGAAAATCGCTCGAAGCCCACGCCCAAGCCCAAGCCGACCGATAAAATAACTGTACAAACGGAAGCTGAAGCCGGTAGTTGAAAATGACAAAAGCCAAAGCCAATGTAGGGAAGCTATGGCTTGTGAAGCCGAAGGAATAATTTTCTCTTAAGGACGTTTTCAGGAGCATGGGTTTTCAGGAGCACGGGCATGGGAGCATATCTCTGTCTTTGCCCTTTCGATGTTCAGTTGAGCCCCTCCCATAACCTAGTATAGATTATGCTCTAGACATCAGGCGTCCACTTCACAAACACACACAACATGAGCACCACAATAGCCCCCGTGCTGCGCGAATTCGTGTGGTCAACACTAACTTCGAGGGCTGGTATCATAGCAACAACCAACTGTCGATTTGGCGTTTTGTGACCGATGCAGTAGATGCGTCCTTAATTCCCAACTAACCAACCGACCAACTGTCGGAAGTCAAATGATATCGAACGAAATTCCGAAATTGTCACGGGCAGATGGGGCAAATTCTTTGCCTCTACAGTGCGCATTCAATTTGAAGCGACGAAGCTACTACGCAATCAGATATGATCCCTTGCTATTTGAATGGTCTACATATAATTTAACGGCCCAGGTGAGGGGACATACCGGGGAAATACTTCGAAGTTGTATATGCTAACCCTTGAATCCTTGTTGATAAGTTCCGTTAATACATAATAGCTGTCTGAAGTATGCATTTTCAATGTGCCTTTCCATATACCGAAAAAGTTAGAGGAGGTGAGGGAGTCCCAAGGTCGATGGGCAGCTGCCTTCTGCTTGTCGTGTCCTTGTCTATAGGGCCGGCCGTTGGCTGTAGGGCGATCTCTGACCTATAGGGCCGGCTGTGGTCTGTAGGGCGCTCTCTGGCCTATAAGGCCGGCTGTTCGGGACCACAGCCGCTCCACTACGCAATGTGGAGTAGGCAGTGTCTGTGGGGCGTTCTCTGGTTTCGAGTTTCGGCAATATGGGGGTCTGTCATGCTCTGTAGGACCGGCGATGCAAGGTAGTCTGTGGTTTCTGGGTCCTGCTCTGTAGGGCCTGTCCAGATCTACAAGCTGTCTGTGGAGTCGTTTGTGGAGCTATCTGTGGAGCTATCTGTGGAGCTGTCTGTGGAGTTGTCTGTGGAGTTGTCTGTGGAGCTGTCCGTCGGATTGCCGGAGACACCAGGTGGTTTGCTTATGCCGTCTAAGGTGACGGCAGCTGACGGTTGGTCGGCATCCTGGCGGCACCTACCTATTCTACGGCCCGGCCAGACTGAGCCGCAGAGAGGCGGGCCGGGCCACCTGAAGCCGCTCCGCCGTCAGTCGGGCTGGTGGCGCCCACTGGCGCCGCCGTGCGTATTATTCATTTTCGGTTGTGTACAGCCTTCGTCGTTCAGTCGTGTCGCTAAATTGGCTCGGTGGCGGACAAGCGCACAAAAGCAGCCGCGCGCCCCATTCACACATCCAGTAAAACGTGAAATTGCCGTTAATCCCGGTTGTCCGGTGCAGGCTCAAAGACGCCGCTCGACCCCGCTGAATGGGACACGCATCCGGCCTGGCCCTGCGCCCCGAAACTCCCCCAAAATTAGCCGCGATCATGAGCGTCATTAGAGAGAGGAGGGGGTGCCGTAGCGGCCCTTCTCCGGCCGAGATCTGGGCGTCCACGCATGGGCCCCGCCGCCGCCGTCGCCGCCACGCTGCCGCGCCGCCGTTTTTGTTTGCCGGTCTCGCGGCAGGGCTGACGGCGGTCGCGGTGCACAATGCGATCGCACGCCGGCCGGCGGACACCTGTAATTCAGCGGTACCTGCGCGCCGAGCAGCGCTGCCGGCGCCGCCCGCGGCAAGGTTCCGCCGCGTGGTCGGCGCGGCCCTGTTTACTGCCGGCCCGTGTGGAGGGGGCGCTGAACCCCGGCCGCCCTAATGAGACGCTGGTGGGCCGGCCGACCGGCCGCCGCCTCTCGCGCTGCGCCGTCGGCGGGCTGCGTCCAGCGCCCGCCTTATTTATGCTGGGATGGTGTGTGTAAGCGCCTTGACGGGGCGTAATGGCCCCCGCACGGAAGGAAAGTCGTGGCGCTGCATCGCGTTTTGTCACGGGCGTTCCGTTGGCGATGGCGTGATGGTGGATGTTGTGGATAGCAGCGCTACACCCCCGCCAGCGCCGGCTGGTGATCGTTGCTTAGTCTGTTGTGGCACCACTTCTTCCGGCCGGCGCATGGGCGTTGTCCCGTAAAGAAAACACGCGACGATAGCGTTGTCACGTAAACAACGGTGATGTGGACGTTGTGCCATGGAGTTTCATCTGTTGGTGGGGCTGGCAGAGCATGGGTGGAAGGGGGAGGCTGGGCTTCGGAAGAAGCTGGATAATTCGAAATATGGTGATGTGAACGCTGCCTCGTCGACGGATGCGTATGCAGATGGAAAAGAACAGCACACAGAGGAGAAGTCGAGAAGTCTTCCACTTTCAGAAGGCAGGCGTGACCTGCGAATATACCATGGAAGTCACTCTGAGATTTGGGATGGGTGTGAGAGAGAGCCTCGAAAACTTACCACGCTGGTACATACAAAGAGTCGATTGTTGCCTGTCATTTCCGCGCTAAATTGGAACTGGCTTGACCTTGACTGACTTGTCGAAAGTCTGGATTACGCATTATATACAAAACCAATGTATTGGTCGTTTTACCACACGATTGCAGTTGGAGCGGAATGCCACGAGGAAACCAAGGAGCGATTTTGCGTGCGTGTCGACCGGTGGGCACCACAGCAGTATGCGCTCCGCGAGCGCAGCGACAATCCAGCTCGCCGCCACCTGTTCCGCGTTCTTCCAACGCCAGGCATTGGACCGGTGGTCCGGAACTTGTCGAGCGTTTCGTTTCGCTCGGCCCACAGTCGCCCGCGAGCCGCCCAGGGTCGTCCGCAGCCGCCCAGCAGCGCGATCGCGCAGCCGCAGCCGCCCCAGGCGGGTTCCAGGGCGCGCCGTGCGCGACCGGGCACCGCCGCCGGTCGTCCTGCGTCGCCATGTCTCGCCGCGAAGTCGCGCCAAGAGAATCTCCTCGCTGGAGATTCTCTTCGCCGAGCAGGAGAGTCGGACGGTCGGCCGGAGCCGGCGGCGTTTGCGGCGCACGCGGCCGGAACTTCTCCGGCCGTGTGATGTGTACAGCCGAGCGCTCTCGGCCACGACTACGGCCACGACTCGCGTGACCGTTCCAAGGCCTGCCCCACCGACCCAGGCGCCGGAGAGGCCGTCCGGCCAGGGGATGGAGCCACTTCACTGGAGCGCAGATCCACACACGGCGGGAGAAAACGGCATTGTCCTGGACTTTGTAATCCAGAAGACTGTCGTCTCCTTTTCCTTGCTGGACTGTTGAATCGTCCTGTTTGAGAGTGACACGGTGCCAGCTTGTTTTGTATGAAATATGTTGAAGCCCGTGGATTTATCAGTTTTTTTTTCTGTCTGATGCCAGATTCCAATGTCTGAACGTTCCACATGTAAAGGTGCATGACAACTCGGTTCTCTCTGATAATTACCAAATAGAACAAAAATGGCTTTCTAAATAACGTACCTATTTCCATTTCGGAACACTACAAACACCAATGAAAAGGAAACCAACTTTTCCACGGAACAAATATGAATAAGATTATTGCGGCGTCATGCTTCACTGAAAGCAGACACCAGTAATGCATGTGATGGCTACTGAGCTTGCAACGAAGCACATATGGATGTCAAGCTGGTAAATGTTCATGTATGCAAATGACAAACACAGCACAACCTCCATTACCAGCACGCGTACGGCTACACGCTGCCGGTGTGAGCCGTATTCCTCCCAGGCACAAGCCGCTGTATTATCGCATGCATTATTATGGTATCGACTTCGTGACTTCCCATTGGCAAAGGCTGTGCGTTTGCCCCTCTCCACGTGTGGGTCTTTAGGCGATATGGATGTCTATTGCTGCCACACAACGTTCAAATCTTGCATTCAAACCGTACCGGACCTCTACTGATCAATACCTTTGCACTGTATCGGTATCTGTATCGGTAGTATCGGTACCTGTATCGGTAGTATTGGTACCTGCATCGGTAGTATTGGTACCTGCATCGGTAGTATTGGTACCTGTATCGGTAGTATTGGTACCTGTATCGGTAGTATTGGTACCTGCATCGGTAGTATTGGTGCCTGCATCGGTAGTATCGGTAGTATTGGTACCTGTATCGGTAGTATTGGTACCTGTATCGGTAGTATCGGTACCTGTATCGGTAGTATTGGTACCCGTATCGGTAGTATTGGTACCTGCATCGGTAGTATCGGTACCTGTATCGGTAGTATCCGCGGTAATGGGACCACACTTTCGTCAACACTCAGATCAGCACGGTTCACCCCGAGCTTGGCCCGTGCGATGTTCCCACACGTGGCCTGCTGAGCGAAGTTCGTCTGTCCCACACGTGGCCTGCTGAGCGAAGTTCGTCTGTCCAGGATCGGCACGGTGGCCTGCTGAGCTAAGTCCGTGCGTGTTCCCACACGTGGCCTGCTGAGCGAAGTTCGTCGCCTGGTTAATCAGCACGGTTCACCCCGAGCTGGCCCGTGCGATGTCCCCACACGTGGCCTGCTGAGCGAAATTCGTCTGTCCAGGATCGTTATTTTTGCTTTTGGGCGCTTCGCCCAGACATTCGCGGCCTGTTGAAGCTCATGATGTGCATATGTGAATGTGTATGTTTATGTGGATTATTTTGGTGAAACTATCCCTGGGAACACATTCTATTCGTATCAACGAAACGCCGCTGGATTTTGCTGGACAATCACGTGCTTCTATGTATTTTCTATGTATTTCAAGACACCAAATCTTACAACTAATTGCAATGAATAGTGAGCCATTTGTCCTTACTTCCAAACATTAAGAAATACTTTATAATGGTAATATCAGTGCTTTATTCGAAGGTATGTTCGTTGCGTAATTCATCATTTCCAATGCCGCTACTGATTTGTAAATCATGACAATGGAAAGTTAGTAGGCAAATATACCGAAAAGTTGTAAGTTGACATATACATCTAGGTTTCATGGTCATCGTTCATGGTCATTCATTCATGGGTTTCAACTTGTTAATAACAAAGCATTCCGGATAAGATGATATATTTTCCACGCTTTTGCGCAACATGTGATGGAACAATTATGCCTTGGATTAAACAATTGCGCCTTCGATTTTTTTGCAACATTTCTGTACTGCGTGCGAAGTGGACATTGAGGCTGAAATGGCAAGCATGCTTACAGAAACTCGTGCCTAACTTTGCTAGCAGCTTCCTAAGAATGCGTGCCGCTCAGAATGATGCATTTTTTCTGGGATATGTTTGTTGCTCAATAACGATGTAACTTCCAACTCCTGATCTTGGCCGGGACGGTTACGTCTGCGGCCTGACACCGCTTGATCATCCATCGTTGGCAATGCGGGCGGCCAATTCCCCTTTCCATGTCATCCAGCTGGCGGGCAGCGTTTCCTACTGGGGACTCCAGCGCCGCACCGGTCACCGACACGGGGACTCCTGGGCCGCACCGGTCACCGCCACGGGGACTCCAGCGGCCGCACCGGTCAACCGGGGACTCTGGCCCCGGGTCTCCAACACGGGGACTCCTGGGCCGCACGGGTCTCCAACACGGGGACGGTCTGTCGGCAGCTGTTCCTGCTACACGGTGACTCCAGGGTCGCACCGGTCACCAGACCTACTGGGGACTCCAGCGCCGCACCGGTCACCGACACGGGGACTCCTGGGCCGCACGGGTCTCCAACACGGTGACTCCAGGGCCGCACGGGTCACCAACACGGGGACGGTCTGTCGGCAGCTGTTCCTGCTGGAGACTCCAGGGTCGCACCGGTCTCCGACACGGAGACTGCAGGGCAGGTCTGCCGGCCGCGGTCTGCCCGTCATCTCTGCAGGTCTGCCGGCTGGGCTGGTCGCGACGCCGCGGGCCGGCCGGCGGTTGTGGGATCGATTCGAGTGACAATAGGTGCGGGGCTTCCGTGGCGACGCTTCAGGCGCGATTAATCATCACCGACGCGACTCGGTGGCCGGTCAATACACCTGCGGCGGCGGCGGCTCCGGTGGCTCCGTCGGTGCTCTGATTGCCGCCGGCGCCGACAGCCTGGTCGGACGGCCGCCACTGACAGATGACTTAATTCGCGGCCGGCCGCCAGTACCCGGCTGTTTATTTCTCTTCACGCGATGTGACGTGGGCGGTGCGGACGGGGTCGACGACGGCGGGTGACGTATCGGAGTCACCGCTGTGCCTCACCCGCCTCGTGTGTCGTGACGTGTCATCACAGGCTCGTGGCTGACGGTGGGCGTGGTCTGTTTCAGAGGAGTTACGACGCCAAGCGGCGCAGCGTCCCCTGGGCGGGGGCGGCGGCGGCGGCGGTGACGGTGGCGGCGGCTCGGCCCACCCGCCCGCGCCCTCGCTGGACCGCCGGTCGCCCGCCAAAGATCTGCCCACGCGTCAGAGGAAGCTGGAGAGGGCCGAGAGCAGACGAAGCGACCCACTCACCGCGTCCAAGCTCCGGCTCAGGAGGTATGCTCATCACTGAGCGGCGGCGACCGCTTGTCTCAACTGCTGGGTCTCGTGCATTCTTCTCCTTCCGCAAACTTACGCAACCCTGGTGCTGGTGCCGGTATCGGGTTGGCCTATTTACCCAGATTCAGCTATGATCCAACTCGGAGGCCCAGTCATGACCTGCGCTGACCTGATATGACCCGGCGGTTCAAATCGCCTGGCGTCGATCGTCAATTGCTGACCGTCGTCCGGCGTACCCCTGGGCACGACATGGTGGGGGTGCTGGTCCCCCATCCCGACCTGCCGATCTACGTGGCCATAGTCTTTGAAGACATCAGACATGCGAAGACATCAGTCTTTGCACCGTTATTCCCACGTCGGGGACGAGATGAAGTAGCTGGACGACCGACCCTGTGGGCGGGTTTTGCATCAGTGTGTCGTGTGTCTGTCTGGCAACACGTGCCCTGGGCGACGATGTAGTGGTTTTACTGATGGCAGATCCACTCAGTGGTGATTGTTGTCGGCGCCGGGAGCTCGCCTCGGCGCGAATCAGGCGCGTCGTCCTCACAGCGCATCTCCGGAACGGAGGTCGGTCGACCTGCCGCGGTAGCGCGTGCCCAGTGGGGATGGGCCTGTCTGCTCTGAAACCGCATCAGGACAAAGATGGAGAGTTCAGTGGCCAGCGCCTCGCCAAGTTCTCTCATCAGTCGTCGGTGACCTTTACTCGGGACGACGTCGAATCTAGTCTGATGGTGGACGAAGTGAGGCGTTAAAGTGGCCGCCATTCTGCACGGCCAATTTGACTCGGCGAGTCGAGCCCCGGCCGGCTGACTTTGTACAGCCCCGTCAGCCAGTCGGCACTAGTTGGCGAGATTAGGACGTGGTTGGTGGCTGACGTTTCGAGTGATTCGGCCGGTTTCCAGGGGTTTCCGGTGGATGCGTGCGGGAATGGCTTTGTGGCACCAGGGGTCACCGGGCACGGAGCGATGTCGACCCGAGGTCAGTGGGTGATGCGTCGGGTGCTGCAGGTTATTCAGGAATTAAGATGGTGGTCTAGGGGTAAGATGCTCGTCTCACAATCGAAAGGTTGTGGGTTCGAGTCTCACCTGTCGCTACTCTTCGCCCGCGACCAATCGGCGTGAGAGATTGGCGACGCTACATGACTCAACGGTCGACGTGTTGTAAAACCAATACCCAACCAACAAGATGATGGACTGTGGGGCATTAATGCGTAGGAATGCACCAGTAGTGGATTCGAAAGCAACACATTAGGAAGCTAATCGTGACGATCGCGGCCAGATTCACCAACATTCCGTGGTGTGAGCGCGGCTTCGAGTGGAGCCGTTTCTGCTTGGGAATCACGTGACCACGGTGACGTTGTCATCACTTCTCGCTAATCTCGTGCGTAAGGTACATGTTTACCAGAGGCACGCCATGTTTACCAGGGGCACACCCAGCCAGCACTGTCTTCAGTTCAGGGTCGCACCCGTCACTGGCGAACCGCGCACTGATAAAACGGGACGAAAACCTGATTAGATGTAACAAATGTCGCGTACATGCTATTAGAAAGTCGCAAATGATTCATTCAGTAGTAGCAATAGTCGGTGAGCGGAGCGCAGCCATTGAAATTGAATTTTCCTCTAAAGATTTACCGTACTTAAGAAGGCGGAATTTTTCCCGAGTTCTTCTCTCTGATGCCTCTTATGCCCACTCACTGATTATACATTAGTATTCATGATTGATAGATCATGAATACTAAGGAATAATCAGTGATTGAGTGGTAAGGTTTTCGCTGCTATTTTATTCTCCTCATGTTGACGATCTTGAAGCACCTAGCTAGCACAAGACCGTAACATTCATGCCCTAAAATGAAGCCTTTTGAACAAAAAATAGCACCTTTCACCTGATTCTGGACATTTATAAATGAACTATCGTGCCAAATGCTACGGCCACATGATGCATCGGTGCACCCCGAGCCCTAAGGATTTGAACAGGCAACAGGCTGAATTGTCGAGTTGAAGCCGACTTGGTATCTGGCAGCTTCTGGACTGTAGCTTTGGGAGCGGACGGTGGCTTTGGGAGCGAACGGCTGCTTTGGAAGCTCACAGACTGTAGCTTCGAAAGAGAACGGTGGCTTTGGGAGCTCACAGATGGTGGCTTTGGGAGCGAACGGTGGCTTTGGAAGCTCACAGACTGTAGCTTTGGGAGCGGACGGTGGCTTTGGAAGCTCACAGACGGTGGCTTTGGGAGCGAACGGCGGCTGTGGAAGCTCACAGACTGTAGCTTTGATAGAGGACGGTGGCTTCGGGAGCTCACAGATGGTGGTTGGCCTCGTAGAGCGCAAGCGGTAATTTCGGAAGGCGCAGATGAAGCCTTCAGGGCGCGGGTGGTTGTTTCGGGTCACGCATGGTGATTTGTGTGCCCAGAGGATGGTTCTGAGTAACACGTGTAGTGGCTTTAGGGAACACAGATCCTGGCATTGAGGTCGAGGCGGTGTCCGTATTTTCAGATGAGGCCGCAGCGACCAGGTAGTGTTGGGGATGTTCAGATGGTGTCGAGGTTTTCAGGTGGTGTCAGGGATATTCAGGTGGTGTCGGCGGTGTTCAGGTGGTTTCGGCGATGTTCAGGTGGTGCCGGGAATATTTAAGTGGTGTCGGGGATGTTCAGGTGGTGTCGGGGATGTTCAGGTGGTGTCGGTGTTTTCAGGTGGTGTTCGGACCGACGGCGTGCTCAGGTCTGTCGGGGCTTTCTAGTCTTTCTCTGTCGTTGTGTCCTGTACGGACGCGGAGGCTCTGCTAATGCTGCGAGCAGGCCGTACGCTGAGGCACGGTCACGGTGACGAGGTGTGCCCGCCATTACAGGCAGGACTCGGCGACGAGGTGTGCCCGCCGTTACAGGCAGGACTCGATGACGAGGTGTGCCCGCTGTTACAGGCAGGACTCGGTGACGGGGTGTGCCCGCTGTTACAGGCAGGACTCGGTGACGAGGTGTGCCCCCCGTTACAGGCAGGACTCGGTGACGAGGTGTGCCCGCTGTTACAGGTAGGACTCGGTGACGAGGTGTGCCCGCTGTTACAGGTAGGACTCGGTGACGAGGTGTGCCCGCTGTTACAGGCAGGACTCGGTGACGAGGTGCACCCCCGTTACAGGCAGGACTCGGTGACGAGGTGTGCCCGCCGTTACAGGCAGGACTCGGTGACGAGGTGTGCCCCCCGTTACAGGCAGGACTCGGTGACGAGGTGTGCCCCCTGTTACAGCAGGACTCGTGACGAGGTGCCCCCCGTTACAGGCAGGACTCGGTGACGAGGTGTGCCCACCGTTACAGGCAGGATTCGGTGACGAGGTGCACCCCCCGTTACAGGCAGGACTCGGTGACGAGGTGTGCCCGCCGTTACAGGCAGGACTCGGTGACGAGGTGTGCCCGCTGTTACAGGCAGGACTCGGTGACGAGGTGCACCCCCCGTTACAGGCAGGACTCGGTGACGAGGTGTGCCCGCCGTTACAGGCAGGACTCGGTGACGAGGTGCACCCCCCGTTACAGGCAGGACTCGGTGACGAGGTGCACCCCCCGTTACAGGCAGGACTCGGTGACGAGGTGCACCCCCCGTTACAGGCAGGACTCGGTGACGAGGTGCACCCCCCCGTTACAGGCAGGACTCGGTGACGAGGTGCACCCCCCCCGTTACAGGCAGGACTCGGTGACGAGGTGTGCCCGCCGTTACAGGCGGGACTCGGTGACGAGGTGTGCCCGCTGTTACAGGCAGGACTCGGTGACGAGGTGTGCCCCCCGTTACAGGCAGGACTCGGTGACGAGGTGCACCCCCCGTTACAGGCAGGACTCGGCGGCCTTCAGTGACGCCGGCGGTGACGAGGTGTCGCCGGACGCGCCGCTCGACATGAGCCTGGGCCGGCGCAGCTCGCCGCCGCCGCCGTACCGCGGTCGCACGTCGCCGCCGACGAGCCAGTGGTCGCGCCGCTCGGTCATCACCTGCGGTCCGGGCCGATCCGACTCGGAGGACGGCGCCGGCTCGGATGGCGACCTGCGCGCCGACCACCTGCCCACCGGCGGCCAGGTCATCAAAGGTCAGTGGGCGGGCATGCCGGCGGCCGGGCCCCGGCGGTGGATGCGTGCCGGTGTGGTTGTGCTAGGCCTCGGCCTCGCGGCTGTCAGCAATGTCCACTGTTCTGGTCATCCATGAAGCGGCCGCTTCTATTCGTGATTATCGTGACCATAATTCGTGATTATCTGGAGATCGTAATTCAAACGGAGTGAGTGAGCAAGGGGTGGGGTGGGAACTTGCGCATTCATGCAAACGAGACCAATTCAGACTCGATCTTGTTTGTTTATGCAGACCTCAAGGATTTCTTCTCGACTCGGTCGCCAGTTGCGCCGCTCGACATGGGCCTGGGTGGGCGCAGTCCACCCCACCATACGGCGGTCGACGGTGGCCGCCGCCGGCCACTATTGTCGCAGTCCGGTCATCACGTGCGGCGCGTGATCATAATCTCTCGGTTGAAGGGAAATGACTGGATTCTTCCCCTCCCCCTCATGGGATGTCGGAATTTAGTGGGCCGATTTCAAAGCGGATCAAAACGGCCAAGCGAATTATACCGGTCTGGCCAACATCCTTAGCATGCGAAAATCTCAATTTTTCAACTTGCGGAATTCGGAGGCGAAGAATTGAGGAAAATTGATTGAAGCTATCTGAAGCTGTGTTTGTATTTTACACCGATAAGAATTGTACATGGGTGTAAATCACCCTCAGTGCCTCAAAACACCATTTGAAATCGATACATCTGCAGGTGTGGACAAAAGTTTGGTTGCACCATTCTCCAGCAGTAGATAGGCTGCAACTTCTGTCATGCAATGCATTTCACATTGCTTCGATATTCAGCATAAGCGCGTCACCGAAGCCTTTCATTGAGAACGGATGCATTATCGCCACGACCGTAGCTTACGAAACATGTCCAACCTACATTGCACTTTCACAGCGGGGCGAGGCTGGGCAGGCCGAGCTCCCTTCCACCCCCGTAAATAAGACCGTCTGTCGGCCAGCCTCACGTCACGTGACCACTACGTCTGGCGACGACACAAAACAGCCCGCGGGCGTGGCACTGACTCAGACCTGGCCCGAGATTAGCGGCAGCTGTCGCGGCCGGAGCAGTCGCTGGCTGTTTGTCGTTCCCAACAGTCTTGCTTTGCCGATCCGTCTCGGCTCAACCCCAACCGGGAAAATGGTCGCGATCCCCGCCTCCCCACCCCACCCCCATGTAAGTATTTGAGTGGAGCAACAGTGGCGCGGCCGCTGTACGTGTGGCAGTCGGTTACTCGGTCGTCACGGGGTACGGTACCCACCCGCCACGGGGTCGGCACGCGTCACTCGGTCGTCACGGAGCCGGCTGTCGTTGCCGGGTCGTCGCGTGCGTGTCGCAGCCGCCCGTCCGTCACCGCTCACGGCCGGCGTGCCGACCGTCTGACAGGACCTTCAGACCCTCTGACAGACGTGCCGCTACGACAGACACGCCACCCGGGCAGATGGCCGCCGCCGATGACGTCATTGGCCGCGCTGACAGTGCCGATGGACAGGCGCCAGTGGCGCGCTATCTGACCCGCTGAGTGGCTCACTCGGAGGGCGTGCCACACGGCCAGAGTCGAGGCTGTGTCGCGGTGGCCGGCCACCGCGCCGACCACCACAGCCGCTGGGGCGGCGCTGCTGCTGCTCAGTGGGACACTCGGGTCAGCGCGTGGCCTGTGTGCACTCCGCCGCCACCGAATGGTCTGATCAGCCATCGCCCGGCTTGGTGCCGGTTTCGCGCTTTCAGGTGGTTGGTTTGGTGCTGCAGAATTGATGAAAGTGCGCAGGTAGTCGAAGCGTAGGTGTTTTGGCCACCGAGTCTCACTCGAGTTACTGACGGACATTGCAATACAGGTGTGCTGCACCTTCCTACTTGATTGACTAGACAAGCGCTGTTAAGTTGGGAGCACATCTGGATGCATTTCGCAGGCCGTTTTAGGCTTTGTTCACCTGTGCACGACATCGGCTACCGTCTCAGCTGTGGACGACATAGGCTATCGCCGCAGCTCCAGCTGTGGACGACATCGGCTACCGCCGCAGCTTCAGCTGTGGACGACATCGGCTACCGCCGCAGCTTCAGCTGTGGACGACATCGGCTATCGCCGCAGCTCCAGCTGTGGACGACATCGGCCACCCGCCGCAGCTTCGACGCACGTCCCGCCGCCCAGACAGCAAGCGTCCCTCTTGACCAGCTGCACATACTCTGGCTAGAGTCCGCTCAGCCCTGAAGTGGCCGCAGGCAGACTGCCGAGCGTGCCGGGAATTTCCGAGTTGCTGCGGTTTACCCAACAGATGGTCTCACGTGCCCTGTAAGCAGGCCGCTGTAGGCAGGTAGTTGACGTGTAAATCCTCTTCCCCATATTATTAGCCGTCGGCGCTGACGGAGGGTGTAAGTCCGGCTAAGTTGCTGTAAGCCTGGCGGTTGCCGGCTAAGGTGGCTCGCGATATGCGGGCCACACCTCGGCAGCACCGGACATGCTCCGTTACCTGTGGGCTGAATGGCGCCTGCACGGCAGTGATCCTGCAGCACGCTGGTCGGTCTTCGGCGTCGATGAGCCACTCTCGGGATTGCAAAGTAAGAGGATTTCCGGTGCGATGTTTCGCCGAATCTTTTCAGAAGGTGGTCCTGGAACGGACTGCATGCCAGGCTGAGCGCAGCGCATGTCCTGTCTGTAGTCGACAACAAGGCGTAGCCCAGTTCAGCGCCGGCGCACCCGGGGCCGTGCAATCGCCCACGATCTCGCTGCACGCCAAGCCAGCGGCCGCGACTAACGCGGTAGACCGGGCCCGCTGCGTGCCAAGTAGCCAAGCGTGGTCCATGCACCCTGAACACACAACTGACCAAGCGACACACGTGAAGTCGCAATTATTGCGATTTGACATTTGCAGGCACGCACAGCACATATCGATACCAGCACAAATGGCCAGGCGGGGCGACGTGTAACAGACCGGGCAGCATCAGTAGACTCAGTAGGCCCGGACAGCGGTAGTTGGCTCCGTAGGCCCGGACAGCGTCAGTTGGGAGAAAAGCGCGACGACCAGACTTGTCGAGCAACGTGACGCTGGCTGCAGGGCGGTGTCGTAGTCCCGGCAGTAGCGCTGCTCCTGGGTAGCAGCGCTACTCCTGGGTAGTAGCGCTACCCATAAGGAGCGGTGCTGCAGTCCGGGCGGTAGCGCTGCTCCTGGGGAACGGTGCTGCAGTCCGAAAAGCAGCGCTACTCATAGGGAGCGGTGCTGCAGTCCGGAGAGTAGCGCACCTCCTGGGGAATAGAGCTATCGGGAGTAGCGCTACTCCCGGTGAGCGTGAGTCCTACCCTGCTGCTTTTTTTTGTCGTCCACACCACGTGTGGTCGACCGAGGCAGCGTTCGACAGTACTGTGGGAGCCGCAGCATCAGCAGCAGCGCTGTGGGAGCCGCAGCATCAGCAGCAGCGCTGTGGGAGCAGCAGCATCAGCAGCAGCGCTGTGGGAGCAGCAGCCGCAGCATCAGCAGTAGCATCACTGCTTCTAGGACCCGCATCATCATCATCATCATCATCATCTGCAGCATCAGCAGCACTACTTCTGGGAGCCGCAGCGGCAGTACAGTTTCTTGGAGCCGCATCATCAGCCGCAGCAGTTCCTGGGAGCAGTGACGCCGCCGGCGGTCCTCCAGTGGGCCGCCGGCGGCGACTCGTCCGGCCGGCGGACACGTACACTAACGCCGGCACGTCCGGACAGCGTGGTCTGCACCGATACAACGTCCGGACAGCGTGGTCTGCACCGACACAACGCCCGTGTGACACGACCGGAGCTCCCGTCCATGTGAGTCGTGACCGGAAAAAAACACACGGCTGTCGGCCTGACAACACACCGCCTAAGACGGCCACCAGCGACCATAGAGCCCACAGGTGGTCATAGAGTCCACAGGCGGTCATAGAGTCCACAGGCGGTCATAGAGTCCACAGGTGGTCATAGAGTCCACAGGCGGTCATAGAGTCCACAGGCGGTCATAGAGTCCACCGGCGGTCATAGAGTCCACCGGCGGTCATAGAGTCCACCGGCGGTCAGAGAGTCCACCGACGGTCATAGAGTCCGCAGGCGGTCAGAGTCCGCAGGCGGTCAGAGTCCGCAGGCGGTCAGAGTCCGCAGGCGGTCATAGAGTCCACCGGCGGTCATAAAGTCCGCCGGCGGTCATAGAGTCCGCCGGCGGTCATAGAGTCCACCGGCGGTCATAGAGTCCACCGGCGGTCATAGAGTCCACAGGCGGTCATAGAGTCCACAGGCGGTCATAGAGTCCACAGGCGGTCATAGAGTCCACAGGCGGTCATAGAGTCCACAGGCGGTCATAGAGTCCACAGGCGGTCATAGAGTCCACAGGCGGTCATAGAGTCCACAGGCGGTCATAGAGTCCACAGGCGGTCATAGAGTCCGCCGGCGGTCAGTGTCCACAGGCGGTCATAGAGTCCACAGGCGGTCATAGAGTCCACCGGCGGTCATAGAGTCCACCGGCGGTCATAGAGTCCACCGGCGGTCATAGAGTCCACCGGCGGTCATAGAGTCCACAGGCGGTCATAGAGTCCACAGGCGGTCATAGAGTCCACAGGCGGTCATAGAGTCCACCGGCGGTCATAGAGCCTTTTTGCACGGTGGAGATGCAGCCGACTGGAAAGACATTGCTGCTGTTTCACCGGCGGCTGATGGACATGCGAACCATGGCGATGCGAAGTCGTGATCCATCGCTGTGAGACATGATTCACGGCCCACGATGTGCTGATCTGCTGATCAGTCGCACTGGGTCGTTGACGTTTCGATTAGCCCTGTTCGCCGTCGCTGGGCTAGAGCGGGCCCTGCCAGTGATAGTGTGAAACCCACACGTCGTGTGACGTGTCGTGTGGACCTGAGGCCGCGACGTGTCGTGTGGACCTGAGGCCGTGACGTGACGTGTCGTGTGGACCTGAGGCCGTGACGTGTCGTGTCGTGTGGACCTGAGGCCGTGTCGTGTCGTGTGGACCTGAGGACGTGACGTGTCGTGTCGTGTGGACCTGAGGTCGTGTGGACCTGAGACCGTGACGTGTCGTGTCATGTGGACCTGAGGCCGTGACGTGTCATGTGGACCTGAGGCCGTGTCGTGTCGCGTGAGCCCAGCTCACGATGGACGCCGCGACGACAGCGGGCCGGGCGGCGCAGCGGTCGTCCGGCTTCCGTGTATGGTCACGGCCACGGACTGGCCGGATGTGACGTCACCAGACCGGTCTGTGAACGGCGCCGTAAGGAGGCCGTATCAATGGAGCGGCGCAGCTGCTCGCCAGTACGTCGCTTCGGCCCTCATCACCTTCAGGGGCTGGACTGACGCTCAGACGACTGGGAACCTGTCGCTCTGACCACGGCCACGCGATTGTGGGGTGACTGGGCGGGCTGGCGACCGATGGGCTCACGCTAGGTGCGTCTGGCGTTCACGGCGACGGCACACACTGACGCTACCTCCGTGTGGTCACTACCCGACTGCCGCCAACACATTGAGGGCTGTGACGCCGACTAGTGCCGGTGTGGCCGACAGTCCGCCGTCCGCTCAGCCTGCCGTCCGTTCAGTCTGCCGTCCGTTCAGTCTGCCGTCCGTTCAGTCTGCCGTCCGTTCAGTCTGCCGTCCGTTCAGTCCGCTGTCCGTTCAGTCCGCCGTCCGTTCAGTCTGCCGTCCGTTCAGTCTGCCGTCCGTTCAGTCCGCCGTCCGCTCAGCCTGCCGTCCGTTCAGTCCGCCGTCCGTTCAGTCTGCCGTCCGTTCAGTCGGTCAGATGGCTGATTGACCAGCCGGCGGCTCACCGCTTTAGCACAGAACACCGGTGTCCAATTTGGCAGTTGAAGGTGTGCGAGAAGTCGGGTACGACCAATCCTCGGACCGACCCGTCCATTTACCCAGCGGCGCTGGGCAGTTGTGTGGAGCCTGCCGCAAACGCGGCCGGAGCGGGCGGCAATGTGGCCGCCACATTCTGGTCCAGCTGCCGGTGGCAGGCCACACCGCCCCCCCCCGAACACGTCACGGCCGCTCCAACCCGCTCCAACCTTCGCCGACCCTCTCCGGCCGCTCCGATCCTCCCCGACCCGCTCGGGCCCGCCCGAGTCCCTTGAGAGCTGCCGACCACTGTAGTCGGCTGCACGCCGGAGTTGGAGCCAGTCTGTAGTGTCACTGGAGATGGAGTTGCACCATAGTATCAGTGGTGTCGATGTATGGAGCGCTGTGGAAAACCGAGTCACCTCAGCTCGACACTATAATCGAGTCACCTCAGCACGGCACTGCAACCGAGTCACCTCAGCACGGCACTACAGCCAAGTCACCTCAGCACGACACTACAACCGAATCACCTTAATACGACACTGTAACGGAGTCACCTCAGCACGGCACTACAGCCAAGTCACCTCAGCACGACACTACAACCGAGTCACCTCAGCAAGACACTACAACCGAGTCACCTCAGCACGGCACTACAGCCAAGTCACCTCAGCACGACACTACAATCGAGTCACCTTAATACGACACTATAACGGAGTCACCTCAGCACGGCACTACAGCCAAGTCACCTCAGCACGACACTACAACCGAGTCACCTCAGCACGACACTACAACCGAGTCACCTCAGCACGACACTACAACCTGGTCAACTCAGCACGATACTACATACAGTGTGGTCATTAGTTCATCGGGCTAGTTTATGAACAGTCGCCCTATACGCCGCAGACCGACCAATAAAGGTTCCTAAATGTGTCTGACCGGCGCGCCATTTGTTCAACTTTTGCACGCCACTCTTGACAGCTCGGCCAAATCAAAGTTCATGCATAGCGGTGTTCTATAGTGGTGTGCACCGGTGTGATCGTAGTGCAGCAATTTGGTGAGCGAAGCGTATGCCGAATAGAAACGACTGCTAAAATGCTCGATTATTTTGATCACTGAATTTATTTGTTTATTTATCGTATGCACACGGGTGGGTGTACCTCCAGGAATGACCACTTTAGACTCAGCTACTGCATAACACTGTTCGAGGCTGGGGCTAGTTCTGCTATGTTCAAAAGGCCTCGCATACATGCGTATTGCATAAATACGTCTAGAAGTCCAGATCATGAAACTATAAATGATGGTGGTATGTAGTCGCACGATGCACGGACGCAGTACCAACAGAGCTGTTAGCTTCATCATTCTTGAAATTCTTGTTCGCTCATGAAGTTCATTCTTGTTCTCATTCATGTTCATCCTCGAAGTTGTTCATCATTATTTGAGTGCTTAGCTTTGGAAGTGACACTTTCTAAATCTAGCCAGTCTAGGCGTGAAACATGTAACTGAGTGGTTGTAAAACCTAGCCTGCCGGAATTCCAAAGCGGCGAATGCTCCAGGCCAGCGTAGTGTGTATTCGTGGTGATGACCGACGGTTGACCTATCCCGACAGCATCCGTCGGCTTTGGCTGCATCTAAGCCGTACTACTGAAGGCGTACAACTGATCCGTTTCATTTGAAAATGTAAGATGGCGCTCGCTAGGTGTGGCAGGCTTGGCAGTTTAAATAATTGTATGCCAGCCAGCTGGCTTACAGGCACCGATGCCATAGCTGTCGACGCGAAATATCCTGAATACCAGAAATGTGGCCCGGGTGACATATACGGCTGCAGGAAATTCAACTGAGCCCACAAAACTTGCTTGTACTTGCTGTTTTATAGGCACGCTATCGAAACTGGTTTCTATCGTGAACGCCGCCATCGTCGTACCTGTTTGGGCAACGTGTGGCCGTTGTAGTCAGCAACAGTGTATTTTAATAGTAATAGTAAGTATATCACAAGTGACATTGTCGGTTGGGATGGGAGTCACAGACCCAGTTTGTTTACCTGCACGTAGTGGAATACATCCTGAGAGCTCAAGCGTGTGGCAAGCCACACGCTTCAAATGTGTGGCCCATCTCTCGCCATAAATGGATGAGTTGTCCGTGCTCGTGTTGTGGCACCCACCCATCGTCTGCCCATCGTCAGATGTACAGAGGGCTACCCGTCGTCAGATGTACAGAGGGCTAGCCATAGTCAAATGTACAGAGGGCTACCCATACGAACGTTCTCTGCCACCCCGGGGCCGGGACATCGACCTGGGAAACAGACTGACCGGTCAGGTAGCCGGCTCCGGGCGTGGTGCCAGCTCCCGGCTGGGACTCACCTCCCAAGCCTGGCCGGCCGGTCAAGGTGGCCTGGCGCCAAGGCGTTCGAGCGCACATGCTAGGGTGTTGAGTTCGAATTTCACGACCGGTTGGACTTTTTTTTACCTCACCTGAAACTGCTGTGAGAGACTAACCACACTGCGTAGGTCAGCGATGGAGCGTTTAGTGCTGCGATGGAGCGTTTAGTGCTGGAGCTGTGTCCTGCGTCAGTCCGACCGGTAGTAGCCGACAGTGTAGTGGTGAACCAGCATAGTGGCCGACAGTGTAGTGATGGACCAGTATAGTGGCCGGTAGTGTAGTGGTAGACCAGTATAGTAGCCGACAGTGTAGTGATGGACCAGTATAGTGGCCGGCAGTGTAATGATGGACCAGTGTAGTGGTGGACCAGCATAGTCCAGTATAGTGGCGGACAGTGTGGTGGTGGGCCGGTATAGTGGCGGACAGTGTAGTGGTGGGCCAGTATAGTGGCCGGCAGTGTAGTGATGGACCAGTATGGTGGCCGACAGTGTAGTGGTGGACCAGTATTGTGGCCGACAGTGTAGTGGTGGACCAGTATAGTGGCCGACAATAATGTGGCCGGCCACGTGGCGTGACTTCACTGGCGAAGTCGAGTAAATTCATTCGGCAAATAGCCCGGCCTCTTGTCTTTGGGAACGCGCCCGAACTAAATCCTGGAATTGCCCATTGTGTGTACCACAATGGCGGTCAGTGCAGAAGCGGAACACAGAACAAAAGGTCTCAACTCCAGCAAACCAGCATGGCTGGCCAGCCCGGCGGTACCCTGGCATCAACAGTGTCCCTGTGGTGCTCCCATGGTGCTAATATGGCGCTCCTATGGTACTCCTATAGTGCTACTATGGTGCTTCCATGGTGCTCCTATACTGCCCATATGGTGCTCTTAGGGATGGCCGTGTGTAGCGGGCCGGCAGGGACAGCCGTGTGTAGCGGGCCGGCAGGGACGGTCGTGTTGTGTAGCGGCCCGGCAGGGACGGCAGTGTGTAGCGGGCCGGCAGGGACGGCAGTGTGTAGCGGGCCGGCAGGGACGGCAGTGTGTAGCGGGCCGGCAGGGACGGCCGTGTGTAGCGGGCCGGCAGGGACAGCCGTGTGTAGCGGGCCGGCAGGGACGGCCGTGTGTGAGCGGGCCGGCAGGGACGGCCGTGTGTAGCGGGCCGGCAGGGACGGCAGCGTGTAGCGGGCCGGCAGGGACGGCCGTGTGTAGCGGGCCGGCAGGGACGGCAGCGTGTAGCGGGCCGGCAGGGACGGCCGTGTGTAGCGGGCCGGCAGGGACGGCCGTGTGTAGCGGGCCGGCAGGGACGGCACGGGCCGGCAGGGACGGCCGTGTGTAGCGGGCCGGCAGGGACGGCCGTGTGTAGCGGGCCGGCAGGGACGGCCGTGTGTAGCGGGCCGGCAGGGACGGCCGTGTGTAGCGGGCCGGCAGGGACGGCCGTGTGTAGCGGGCCGGCAGGGACGGCCGTGTGTAGCGGGCCGGCAGGGACGGCCGTGTGTAGCGGGCCGGCAGGGACGGCCGTGTGTAGCGGGCCGGCAGGGACGGCCGTGTGTAGCGGGCCGGCAGGGACGGCCGTGTGTAGCGGGCCGGCAGGGACGGCCGTGTGTAGCGGGCCGGCAGGGACGGCAGTGTGTAGCGGGCCGGCAGGGACGGCAGCGTGTAGCGGGCCGGCAGGGACGGCCGTGTGTAGCGGGCCGGCAGGGACGGCCGTGTGTAGCGGGCCGGCAGGGACGGCCGTGTGTAGCGGGCCGGCAGGGACGGCCGTGTGTAGCGGGCCGGCAGGGACGGCCGTGTGTAGCGGGCCGGCAGGGACGGCCGTGTGTGTAGCGGGCCGGCAGGGACGGCCGTGTGTAGCGGGCCGGCAGGGACGGCCGTGTGTAGCGGGCCGGCAGGGACGGCCGTGTGTAGCGGGCCGGCAGGGACGGCCGTGTGTAGCGGGCCGGCAGGGACGGCCGTGTGTAGCGGGCCGGCAGGGACGGCCGTGTGCCAGGTAGCGGGCCGGCAGGGACGGCCGTGTGTAGCGGGCCGGCAGGGACGGCCGTGTGTAGCGGCGCGGCAGGGACGGCCGTGTGTAGCGGGCCGGCAGGGACGGCCGCGTGTAGCGGGCCGGCAGGGACGGCCGTGTGTAGCGGGCCGGCAGGGACGGCCGTGTGTAGCGGGCCGGCAGGGACGGCCGTGTGTAGCGGGCCGGCAGGGACGGCCGTGTGTAGCGGGCCGGCAGGGACGGCCGTGTGTAGCGGGCCGGCAGGGACGGCCGTGTGTAGCGGGCCGGCAGGGACGGCCGTGTGTAGCGGGCCGGCAGGGACGGCCGTGTAGGACGGGCCGGCAGGGACGGCAGCGTGTAGCGGGCCGGCAGGGACGGCCGTGTGTAGCGGGCCGGCAGGGACGGCCGTGTGTAGCGGGCCGGCAGGGACGGCCGTGTGTAGCGGGCCGGCAGGGACGGCCGTGTGTAGCGGGCCGGCAGGGACGGCCGTGTGTAGCGGGCCGGCAGGGACGGCCGTGTGGCGCAGGACGGCGCGTGGGCGGCAGGGACGGGTGTGTTAGCGGCCCGGCAGGGACGGCCGTGTGTAGCGGGCCGGCAGGGACGGCCGTGTGTAGCGGCGGCAGGCGGCGGCAGGGACAGCCTGTGTAGCGGGCCGGCAGGGACGGCCGTGTGTAGCGGGCCGGCAGGGACGGCCGTGTTGTGTAGCGGGCCGGCAGGGACGGCAGCCGTGTGTAGCGGGCCGGCAGGGACGGCCGTGTTGTGTAGCGGGCCGGCAGGGACGGCCGTGTGTAGCGGGCCGGCAGGGACGGCCGTGTGTAGCGGGCCGGCAGGGACGGCCGTGTGTAGCGGGCCGGCAGGGACGGCCGTGTGTAGCGGGCCGGCAGGGACGGCCGTGTGTAGCGGGCCGGCAGGGACGGCCGTGTGTAGCGGGCCGGCAGGGACGGCCGTGTGTAGCGGGCCGGCAGGGACGGCCGTGTGTAGCGGGCCGGCAGGGACGGCCGTGTGTAGCGGGCCGGCAGGGACGGCCGTGTGTAGCGGGCCGGCAGGGACGGCCGTGTGTAGCGGGCCGGCAGGGACGGCAGCGTGTAGCGGGCCGGCGCACGGCACCTGCTCTCGGCTGGACCGGCCGGCCTGGCCAGCGCCGACACCCCCCTCGGCCGGGCCCGACCGCCGGTCGGCCACCTCCCCTCTGTGTCGGCTGGCTGGCCCGGCCGGCACCTGCCGCCGGCCCGGCCGGCCCACGTCGGCGCCAGGTATTATGGCGCGCTGGTGTGCCCGCGGGCCGGGACCAGCGCCACCATGTTTATGCTCGGAGAATCTGTAACACCAGGACACGGCACAGGACGGCTTTTTGCCGGGAAGAGCGCCGGCCGTCGGCGCCGCGCCGCCGCTCCCGATGAATATGGATATGACGGCGGCGGCGGGACCGGACCGGCGGCCGGCGCGCTGGCGCCGTTTTTGCGCGCGACCGCTGCGTGCGGAGCGCGTCCCGCCGTCGCTGCGCGGCGTGTGTACAATCAAGAACTTTTATCTCGTCAGATTTTGAACGCGGTGCGCCCTGCGCCGGCATTGTGCACCTGAGCGGGCGGCGAGGCGAAGGCCAGGAGCGTGGCCGCCGGGCTCGACGTCATGGTCACCGTGGTGAAGATGTGAACGTGCTCGCTGGAAGCTGCTGTCTGACACTCACCACTCGCGAGGGCGAGATATTGGATACAGGGCTGGGACGCCAGATTGCGCAAGCTTCGTTAGCAACGTCGGTAGCTGGTAGCGATAATGAGTGCTTGTGCAATGTACGTTTCTTATATTTGACGTTTATCCCGTTTTATATAAAACACCAGCTGCTTGACGCGCTTTACACGAGAGGCACGAGCCGGGAAAAGCAGTGTTTCAACGCACCATTGTTTGATGGCCTCCAACAAAGATCCAACACGAGCTACGGTGCTGCCATCTGTTCTCAAGGTCGCCAACGCCGCACAAGGTCGTCAAGCCTCACAAATGGATGTGTAGTACGCATTTGATGATGCACGTTACGCTCTCATGCCAATTACTCCGTCCACAACTGCCGCAGTGATTCCACGCTGGTAGCTGCGTAGCGCGTGATTAAGCCAGGTGCTCGGAACAATTATAAACAAGCGTGCTGGATAACGAGGAGCGCCGCCCGCCCGCCCGGCGCGCGACTCCCCCGAGAGGTCGGCGGGGCCGGCCGTCGTCTGGCCGTCCGACGGGTTCCGTACGTGTCGGCGCCGGCCGGCGTGACCTGTCGTCGCCTCTCCAATTTGTACGTCTCAGCGCCGACTGAAGTCCAATCTGGCGCGTGTCGAACGGCTTGGAGCCGTGCGACAGTGACGTGCCGGCCTAATCCCGCCGGTGGGCGGTGCTCTCGCCGACCGTGTCCCCCGTCGTGTCCCAGCCGGCTGTGTCCGGCGGCCGGGTCCGTCTGGTCAGAGGGGTTCATCTCCTGGGCCTCGACCGGGTCCGTCTGATCGGAGAGATTCATCTGCCGGGCCACGGCCATGTCCGGGAGGCGGTCCGTCTAATGATAAGTTTATCTCCAGAGCACTGGCTGTGTCCGGGCGGTGGTGCCGTCTGATGAGAGAGAGATTCATCTCCTGGGTCCGGCCATGTTCGGTGCGGCGGCACCATCTGATGGGAGATTCGCCGATGGGAGATTCGGCACCATCTGATGGGAGATTCGGTACCATCTGATGGGAGATTCGCCTCCGAGATCGGAGGGGGTATCGCAGATCTCCGGAGCACACAGCTGGGCGAGTCGACGGCGTTAGGACATTGGTATTATACCTTTGCGGTCTGAAACACACGCGTGTTGGATGAAATAGTGCCTCCGTGTAGTAGCACCAGAAGACACACGAATGCATCGACTGGTAGCTTCATCGCTGATCATTTTATGGGAGGAGGGGTGGCACCCTAACAAGATTTCTGAAATTTGGCACTGAATGCTGCAAAAATACTTCACATTCATTTAATTACCTTCCAGCTTTATCCGACGCAGAAGTCCTGTGAATGCATTCACGCTCAAATTAACGAATGCTGGCGACTACATCGTGACAAATGTTTGCCGGCTTGATTGTCGCGTCATTAATAGTGGTGTAATTCTGAAGTGGCTGTCCGACAGCCTACTTTATGGAAGCTCCGGGTTTCGGCTTGGCTCGTTAAGCCGAACAGGAAGTGGTTCTGACGCTCAAAATGCTGCACCGATATTCGGTGAGTGTAGCAAGTACACACAAGTAGTAAGTAACAAGTAGTAGCAAGGTGTGCTTGTTTGAATATGTGCTGTTTGTAGAGCTCTTGGTGATACAAGTCCCGTGGGGGTGTTTGCGGATTGCATACCCGGTAGACGATGAGACATACAGCACGCGATGTATATGTCGGCTACCTTTCAGCGAAGATACCGTACCCAGTTGGCAGATGTCTTGACACGTGCTGCCGGGGCCTTGGTAGCTCAGTGGTTATCTGAGCATCTGGCAGGCCAGAGGTACTGAGTTCGATTCCCCGCGGTACCCGCTCTTCCTGCCAGGGTGAAAGGCAGGCGACGCCATATGCCCTCAGCTGCTGAGTTCGTCGTAAGGTCACAACCACCACCGACACGTGCCGCCCCGCTGTCGGGCTACCTTCCAGCGAACATACCGTCCCCAGTTGGCAGATGTCCTGACACGCGTGGCCCCGCTGCCGCACGCCATGCACACTGTGGTCGCCGATCGCCAGTCTCCTGCTCGCTGCCAGTCTCGTCCGCCCCATCCCCACCACTCCGTCTGGGCGGCCTTGCCCAGATCCGAGCCATAAAACATCTCCAACATGGCCGGCGGATGACCGTTTGTAGTCGGATGTCCAACGGCGTCTGCCTCTGAGCGCCGATAACCCGCCGGTAGATTGTCGGTCGCGTATCCCGACGGAGGTGGGGGGCGGCGATCGGGGCTCACCACTGGTGGCGTGGTGTGGAGCAGCAGCGGCAGGACCGGCGGAGGTGGGGTGGGGGGCGACTCACCATTGGTGGCGTGGTGTGGAGCAGCAGCGGCAGGACCGGCGGAGGTGGGGTGGGGGGCGACTCACCATTGGTGGCGTGGTGTGGAGCAGCAGCGGCAGGACCGGCGGCGGTGGGGGGTGGCGGCGGCTCACCATTGGTGACGTGGTGTGGAGCAGCAGCGGCAGGACCGGCGGAGGTGGGGGGGGATGGCGACTCACCATTGGTGACGTAGTGTGGAGCAGCAGTAGCAGCGCAAGTCATGCTGATGACGCCTGTGTTTTCAGATTTTCGCGGTGTGTGTGACCCGGTAATAGACGAACACTTCCGGCGCTCTCTCGGTACGCATTACGCGTCCATCTTCAAGAGCAGCACGCCGTCTCCGCCCCAAGCTCAGGCGAATGACGTCACGGGCATGTCAGGTCAGTGGAAGCAGCGTATGCGGATCAAGTCCCGACAGTTCAGCATGACGTTCGTGGCATTGCAACGCCACTTCGGTGATTGCATTATGCACGAGTGAAATTGTTCATGTATTGGGGGCTCGAATCTATGATTTTTATATCCTGAGCTTGTTGTCGTACAGTACATCAACCGATTTTGAAACTACCTGAGCACCACAGTCATTTGAGCAAAGTTCCAGCCCTGATGGTTTTCCAACTAGCTTTGTTTTATCCCGATGAAAACCACGGCCGCTCTTCAGTGGATTTCGGCAAGACGTTTCTTTGGAGACGGCCCGGGGTGTTTAACAATGAGCACAATTATTTTCAACATCTTCTACATCTCCACCTGGTAGTCCACCTTGTGCATCTTTACAACACTGGCGGCAGTCACTGAACTATCATTTGATGTAGTTCGCTACCTTTATTGTGCTTTCTTGTGGCTCTTGTGTGCTCACGTATGACATTTTACCGTGCGCAGTTATTTTCTTAAACACTGGCTGCTCGACAATTTAGTGACCCTATCAACCTCCATGACTTGCACATACCGAAATATTCGTAGAATACAGGCGCAACAAAGCGTTATGCCTTGCCATCCGGATTTGTGAGCTAGGTATGATCCGTGTTATTACCGAATTCGTCAGCATAGCGAAGCCCGATTCAGGTTCGCTTAAACCACTTCGGCAACGTCGCTGTGTGTTCCAAATCAAAATACACCGTGAGCAATGAACGTTTTTCGTACTGACGAAACTGAAAAACAAATGGCGCTCCTCATGCCCATATCTTATTGATCCCAATTGGACTGCTGTTTCATACATTCATCTTCGGAAAGGTCTAATATATTCTACATTTCTTTATTGTTTACCACTCGGCGGTATTCTACTGGTAAAGACAAATGACTGAATTTGTCCATCACCAGTGGATAGAAGGTTACTGTTGCGCTCTTGCTTCACATATACCGCGAGCGATGAACAGTGCTGCAACGTTCCTATCGTGGGCTCGCCAGGCTTAAAAGTCGCTCGTTTCATCTGGTATGCATGCAACAGACACGGGGTGCACGAGTTTGTCAATGAAATATAATATATCGAGTGACAATATCATGTCGAGGGCCTGTACAATAGGGCGCTGCATGACCACGCAGTCGATGCGTCCCTAAACCCCAATAACCAGCGAAGCAACCTGTACAATATTTGTTCAGCTTCATGTTAAGTTTCGTAGAATTACATGTCCCACAGAGGCAACGCTAGCACAACCAAAACCAAGTTGATTGGCAGTAATGGGGCGGTTGATGTCTTACTTCTGCCCACCAGTGATAGTTCCAAAAGTTGTGTTCATGTTGAAAGTTCCCTGCGGCACTTGTAAAGGTGTCCGACAGATAACTGCACTTTCCAACGCTTTGGGAACTGCCCTAAAACACCACGCCTACATACGGTAAAGTTATTTTCGTTGTGTTAGTTCATTTGGTTTCCAAAACACTGCATATTTCATGTCCACTTGCCATTCATAACTTGTACTTCCTTAGTAGCTTTGAAAGTACAGTCTTATGCCCATCGTTGGCGATAGCACTACGTTACCCAAAATAATGTACAGCACGTTTCATCAAGCAAATGGCTCATGATTCATTGAGGGTTGTCGACGTGTGGATGTTTAACCAAGGCATGATACCAACTAAGCAAATCGCCGAAGCTTAGTATGCGAATTAAGTAACCTGGCCACGGCGGTAGGCGCAAACCAAGTCTGACACTGTGTTGGCATTAAAAGTGATCTGACAAGCCAATAAATAATTCATTTTCGCGGAGAAAGAAGTGGTGGTGCCAGTTGAGCACGTTTGTGGTCGGCAGTTTCAGGGACAATCACCAGTGTCAAATTAAGATTCGGTCGCCGCCATTGCATCCACATTCATTGCAGTCGTTTGATACAGGAGTCAGCGGTTCTTGATGTCTGAACGGCTAGCTTTGAAACTCAGCCTCGAAAGACAACACAATGTAAGATACTCGACAGTTTTGGCAGGGACCCATTGTCATGAGTAGATAGTTGGAGAAGACATTTATGAGAAGTAGCATAATAGGTACTCGGTGGCCAACACATAGAAGAGGCCTGACCTGTCGACTTAAAAGACCCCTTCGATCCTGAAGAGTATTAAGTCTGCTTGACGCTGCATGACCACTGCAGTCGATGCGCCCCTAACCCCCCCCCCAAGTCTGCTTGACAATAAAAAGTGTCGAATGGAACGGTACGGTAGCTCACGTGACCGGCCTGTACAACGGGTCACTCGTGTGTCGAACTGGCTGTGCTCCGAGAGCGGGTCGGGTGTGTTCGGTGCAGCAGTCCGTGCTGGCCGAACAGTGTATCGGTGGATCCGAGCCGAGCTCGTCACGCACCCCCTCCCCTACCCCCACCACAACGGCGACGTGAATGCCGACATCATGCGCCATCACAAGTCATGCAAAACCGCTCGCTGCCAGCATGCTGGCTGGGCATACATTTCAGGCGATACCACCTGGCAAGTCGAGCGATTTGTGTGCGCTTGCTGCACACCGAGGTGATTTATTCGCTGTATTTTTGTTTCGTATTGAGGACTGGAATGGATTTGAACACGAACTGGCTTATATTGTTCTGCGTTGCATGCAGGTGCAACGTGGGGGCCGCTTTCAACACTTTTGGATAGGCCACTTTCCACCCAATTGCCGACTTTTCCTCTGGGCTTTCTGGGCTTAACATAGGATACCATGGGATTGACTTCAATGCTGGGAATCCGCATTGATAATGCACGAGGAGCCTCCAAGTGATATCGATATCATATCGATATCATAAAACGCCGAGCTCGTTTAAAACCCAGACAGCTGCCCGAGTGTGTTTGCTTGTGTCTGTGTATGTGTGTGGGGAGGGGCGCGTCCTGGTAGGATGCATGCGGCACATTTCTCTCTGTCTCTCTCCCGAGCCCAAGGATATCCAAATCCGTGCATGCCAATGTTCGCGCGCTCCAGACTAGAATAGGTTCGGCGACGATCAGTTGTGCCAGTTCGTCCTCGACGGGTATGATGACACTGACACTGGAGCTGGAGCTCACGGCTGCTCTCCAGCTGCTGGGGGCCTTTGGTGGCTGTTCATTGGACGCACCGTCGTTTTGATAAACCACGTCGCTGCTTGTTGCTCTTTCCTGTCTTTGGATGTATGTTTCGGTGCTGGCTCTGCTCGTTTCAGAAGCGTTTTGTCGGTGCTCAGCAGTGACTGTTTCTCAGGGTATCCATTCGTGCAGTGGGTGCCGGTTCGTGTTCGGTGGCGTCTTGGTTCATCTCTGTATCTGTCTTTTGGTGTCCGTTCGTCTCTGTGGACGCCCGTTAATCTGCCTGTGGGTGTCGGCGTGCGTGTGCGTGTGTGCACGTGTGTGTGTGTTCACTCATTTCTGTTTGTGCCCGTTGATTTTTCACTGTTCGGATAATAGGTGGGAGAACACCAGTACATTTGGTGTTGCGACGACAATATCCGTCCTGAGTGGTTCCCCAGGCAATGCTTGGTGGTGCTGACGACTGCTCCATTGCCCACAGTGGACGATCACTTCGCCAAGGCGCTGGGAGACACGTGGGTGAAGCTGCAGGAGCAAGACCAGGCCAGCGACCAGGTGTCCAAGGTTTTGCCGCTGGTGACATGAACGCCGCACGCTCCACTCTCCATGCCGCCGCCGCACCGCCGCGCCGGCCGACAGACGTAGTGACGTCACACACGTATCGGTACAGCGGTGACGTCACCAACAGTGGCGCGCGACGCGGACGTCCGCCGATCGGCAGCGGGGTGGCACACCGTACTGTAGTCAGCGCCCGGCACCGCAATGGACTCACGCTGTCGGTCGTCGGTCGGGTGCGTTCATGTGTGTGCGTGTGTGTTCATGTGCGTGTGTGTGCGTGTGTCTGCGACCCGGACGAGTCGGTGCGTCGGTGGCCGGGAGCGCAGCAGTCGGTGTTCGGGGCGTCTTCACGTGGCAACGGCGGTGACGTGAACACCCTTCGGGCGGGAGCTGGCGTGGCCCGCCAACAGACGCAGCAGGCGCGCGCGGGCAGCGCGCCACTCCGTGCTCCCCGCCGTGGAGGTTTGTGTGTGGCGCGTTGCGCTTTGTTTCGCTTTCGCGACGGCGCCCGAGCCGGCGCCAGTGCCAGCCCCGCGCGGGCCGCTCATTGGAGGCGGCCGTGCGGCCGTCAGCCGCGTCAGCCGGCGGCAGAGTCACCGCCGCCGTGCAACAATCAGGAAGTGGGCGGGGCACCGGCGCGCGCTCGCCCGCCGCTGGGATGTAGGTGTGCTTGTAGGGCTCCGACCGACGGCGGTTATTTTGTACAGTACAATAATCTGTGATGGCAGAGACACGTTGTTTTGTATTTTGTTATTGGGTTTGGCGCAGTGTGGCTGGCCGGCTGTGGCCGCGCCCGCACGCTACCGCCGCCGTCTGTCGTACGCGTGTTCTGTTCAGCAGCGGCTCTGTGTCGACCGCGGCAGCCTCGCTTGCCCGCCAGATAGTCACACGTTGGAGAGCGCGCCCCAAGGGCACGGCGTCGCGTCGGCGCCGTCTGCGTTCCCGGCGTCACGCGGCGTCACGCGGCGTGTCGCTCTCTGTTTCGGCGCGACTGTGACGCTCGCATCACCGGAGGCACAACCCTCCGCTGTGGCGACTGGCAAGTCCAAGCTCCGGCGCCGACACTCGGGGAGCTGTTTTGTTAAGATTTACCAGAAGTCCTCATCCATTGCCTGTATACTGTAAATACAAAGCTGACTGACTGGCCGCGCTGTGTGCTGGTCCCGCTACGTCCTGTCGACTGCCCGGCCGGCAATCGACGCCTCAGGGCTCGGCCCGTGAGTGATTGACCGAGCCATGTGTCATGTCGGCGCCTCAAGGCTCGTGCTGTGCGCCAGACAGTGATCGTACCATTGGACGTGCACCGCAGGTGAGGAAGCTGGCCCGATACTGAAACCAACGATGGTTAAATCGGGTTACGTGCCCTGAATTTTGTACATATGCGGAGACCGGGACTGGACACCGGAGCACACCTGACGACACCCAGACCGACACCAGAGCACACCCGACGACACACCCCAGACGGACACCGGACACCCGAGCACACCTGACGACACCGGACACCCGAGCACACCTGACGACACCCCAGACCGACGCCGGGACTGAACACCAGATCACACCTGACGACACACCCCAGACCGACACCGGACACCAGAGCACACCTGACGACACCCCAGACCGACGCCGGGGCCGACTGCTGACCGGACGGCCGACTGCAGACCAGACCAGGTGTGTGGGCCGGCCGCGGCCGGTCACACAGCCACGGCGGCACAGCCACGCCGGACTGGACGCGCCCGCTTCCGGCGGCGGCCGAGCGTGCCGGCGGCCGATGGACGGATAAGCCGCGGCCACCTGGCGCCACACGGTCGGCCTTGGACGGCCGCAGAGGCCGCGCCGCCGCCGCGCCGGCGGCGACACGACCTGGCCGCCCCAGCGTCCGCTCGCGTCCAGCCGAACAGATCCGCCGACGGAGACAGGGGCGAGTGTTACTGAGTCGGTAGGTGTTGCGGTTCACCCCCCCCCCCCCCACCCACCCACACCACCACCACACTGCATTGAACGAAACTCGTTCGTCTAGCCAGAGTGCGACCGCAGCGTTTCAATCTGGTCGAGATCGTGGCGAGCGCAAAAAGATCATGTTGGAGACAACTGTGACGGCTTTTCGGAACCGGCTTTTTGACGATCCACCGGAAACGGATTTTTTTTTCACACGGCATTAATCGTCATTAGATATGTTCAATTATCTCCGCTCATGGATGAGTGGCTATGTCCTTCACATGAATGAATCCGGGCTCAGAAACTGTCTACGTGACGTAGTCTACATCAAAAGTGACACCAAGTGATACACTGTGTTTTCGATTTTAGGCAACAGGAGGCCCACAGGCTTGCGTGGAGAACGCATGTTGCAGATAAACATTGCACCTGCAATATCAACTGTTGTGGATGCAACATTTTTGTCTTCTCAAAACCCACGTCATTTCAGTGGCATTGCCCTGTGGCGCCGGGAGCAGCCACCCACCTGGTGGTCCAAGGGGCCCCCCAGGCGACCGTACTGAGAGGCCGCAAGAGCCCTGAAGGCGTCGGTGCAGGGGACCAGCAAGAGCACCCTGGACCCTGTGAAGGGCCTCTGAACCGGCTGACGGAAGTCAACGGAGTGCCCTTGGGAAGATATCGAGGGCCCGGGCTGGAACAACATGAAGGGCCTCCATGTCGACGGAGGGGCCTCGGGTCGTTGGAAGGGCAAGGGCTGACTGAGAGGGCCCGGAGCCAATATGAAAGGCCCCTGAGTTGACGGCGAGGCCCAAGCCAAAGAAATGGCCCCTGTCCTGAAGGAGAGGGCCTACAGTTTTGAAAAACGGCATCCGGCTTGTCGGAAATGGGCCTTGAGACGACTGAGGGGGGCATACCGCCGGACGGGACCTCGGGCTGTCAGAAAGTGTTCTTGGGCAGACGGATGTGGCTGCCCTACAAGGGCCCGTGGCCTGATGGAGGTGCCCAAGCTGTTGAAAGAGGGCCTCCGGTCCGACAGAGCAGGCCCCGGATCGCTAAGGAGGGTCCCTGATTGAATAGCGACGAGCATGCGCCGATCATGTGTGCGTTGCAGGATTTCAAACTTGATGTTTTCTGAATGCTGGAGATGCGACTTTTTGGCGCCGCACCACAGCACAGCACAGCTATTGAAGGAAAGTGTATGGGATGAGGGGAGTAGCGGTGGGCCGGATCACCATCACCAAAAGCCGTTGCCCTGTGGCGAAAATGTCGTCATTAGTGTCACATAGACGTCAATGTAACTTCATTGGTGCTTGTGCCAAATTTGTAGACGATTTTGGAAATTGTAAGTTTTGTTTTGTCCCAGGAAGGAAAAACCAATGGAAGCATAGCTTCAAAATTAAAATTGAAAGTAGAAAAGTTCGACTCTTCTATAATTAAGTAAACATTCAAAAGTTGCATCTTTCTTCCCGGAATCGTTAGAGAATATCTATAAATAATATTGTCAATAAACCTAGGTATTGACAAAATCCACATGCTGGTCGCAACTTGCTACTTTATTACCAACGGGCGTAAAAATATATAAAAACATGCTAATTCATGACGTAAATTACACAACAAGGAATGGGCGTGTATGACCAACGCAGTCGATGCGCCCTTAAGCCCAAATAACCAACCAACACAACAAGGAAAAGTATCCCTCATCTCCTTTTTACTTATGAAAATTAACATAAAATTCACTGCATTAAAAATGAAGTGCCACATTCTTTATGTGGCACTGGGGGGGGGTTTCGATCTAGGGCCACAGCCGTTTTTCCAACCGGATTGTTTTTCTGTTTTTCCACCGCTGGCCACCGGTGGAAGTAGGCAGTAAGTCGGCGACAGCAGAAGGCACGACACCTGGCAAACTGCGCCCGGCTACCTGATCCAACCACTGCGGCGCGTCGTCACCACGGAAATACTCAAACAAACAGCCGACGGCCAACTACAACAGCCCGCCGAGCCGTAATAACCGTCACAGTCGGCGGGCATAATTAGCCGCAATCGCCGCCGGCCCCGCACAATTACCGGCCTCAAGTGGCGGCGAGCTACACACGGCCACGCGACAGGCGTGGTGAAGCGACCTCGTCCCCGCCCACAGACGTGCCTCAGAAGCCGACGACACGACACGACCCGCTCCACAGAATTGTGCTTATTTACGCAGCTGGTGGACGTTATGGTACATAATAGAAGTGAAGAAATCTCAGTTGGTCGAATGGCAAAGGACGTAGGGATTAGGGAAGTCGCAGCACTGCAGCCAGTCGGCGCCGGCTCAATATACTGCAACAAGGACAAGGGAAGGCATTAGGTCAAGGAATGGAAGCGTACTGAGAAATCGAGGGCAAGTTAATGATGTTTTTCCACGTAAATTATACAATAAAACAAAAGCATTGATGAATAGTGACGTTTCTTGTTCGGATTCGTTCGTGTGCGTCGCAGATTGCTGGTTCTCTTCGTAGCAAACTCAATCCAACTTCTATTGCGCTGTTTCATTTCTTTATTGCAGGTTATTTATAGGCGCTGGAAATTCTTCTTGGTGGCGGTACAGTTGCCGGGGTGTGCGCTAGTGTAAGTTATGTAGCTTAGTGGGGAGGGGCAGGCGTACGCAAGCAGCCAACAGGGTGAAGTCACTGAAAACGCCCCAATTATCGCAGCGGGCTGGCGAACACATGCTTTGGCTATCCGTGTTGGCACATGCTGTCGCTTAGAATGACAGTAATGCCGTCGCTCAGCGCCAGCCGTGTCCACTGCTCCCTTGATACACTGGTAATCGGCGCACTGTCTCCCATCTATATTGCTCTGATGTATATTGCCTGCCGCCCGTGTTTCGTGCAAGCACGACCCTGTTTGATGCGAAGCTGTTCCTGATGATAGTGTTCACTGTGGTGTTTTCGCATATATATCCCTGAAGTCCCTCTTGCATTAAACGTGCGCCATACCCGTGACGGTCTGCTCCCACAGCGGCTACGCCTTCGTTACGCTGTCGTTACGAAGCTGACGGCCTCCGGGCCCACCGGCCGACGTTCTGTTTATGTTTTGGCGCTGGCCGAGCACGCCAGAGGCAGGTAAATACAACGAAGGCGTGGAACTCGCCCAAAACACGAGGCGGTGGCATGCACCCAGCTCCAGCCGATGCCCTGACCGAGTCATCTCGTCTCTGGTCCGGCTCACCCGTCCTCAGCGGGGATCGTCTCTTCTCTGACCGGGTCATCTATCCTCTGACCAGAACACCTCTTCTCTGACCGGATCATCTATCCTCGGACCAGAACATCTCGTCTGTGACCGGGCCATCCATCCTGTGATGAAAACATCCCATCTCTCTGACCTTATTCATCCTCTCCCACCAGGACATCTCTATTTCGATCGGGCAACTTCGTCCAAGCAGACGGACTGAGTTGCTCTCTGATTAGGCTACCTGTCTTACGGCCGTAGCTGGCTGCTGTCCGACATCGCCATGTGACCTCGTTCACCTGACCTGAGCCCGCCCTCCTACCCGAGTCACGTGTCCAATTTCGTCCTCTGACCGTGGCCGACCGTCGTCGCGGCAGGTCATCCGCGCTGAAGTCTAACCTGCGCCCCATGTGGCATTCTCGGTAGATCCTGTCATCTGCCTGCTGCACGCGCCACATGCGAGCCTGACCTGAACGGCTTTGGCCGGCCGCACCAAACGTCAGGCGAACGGCCCGCGGCTGACGGCCTCTACCGAATGCAGGTCGGCGTCTGGTGAGGTGTCGGCTCGGCCGCGCCGGTCACAACAGCTTAGTCAGCTACTCATCACACCACAGGCACCACTGCCAAACAGGACGCGGTTTGGCCACCGGCT